>VZSF01004745.1:195676-274584 GCA_013398295.1 Chionis minor
TAGGACAAGGGGTAATGGTTTTAAATTGGAAGAGGGGAGATTTAGATTAGATATTAGGAAGAAGTTCTTTACTGTGAGGGTGGTGAGGCACTGGAACAGGTTACCCAGGGAAGTTGTGGAGGCCCCATCCCTGGAAGTGTTTAAGGCCAGGCTGGATGGGGCTTTGAGCAACCTGCTCTAGTGAGAGGTGTCCCTGCCCATGGCAGGGGGGTTGGAACTTGATGATCTTTAAGGTCCCTTCCAACTCTAACCATTCTATGATTCTATGATTCTATGATTACTATCACAAGTATGTTATTAATAGATGTGTAATCTATTTAAACCAGCTGCAGCTCAGAGGACTTGGTTTAGATAGCACTTTAAGGGTGGCCATAAGAAAATATTCAGAACTGGCCCTGGGCAAATAGGCTGGGGTCAGTCAACACTTTTTTGCTCTGTTGCAACGAACACCTGGAAATTAAAATCTGTTTTCTGTAGCTGGTCTGCCAACGGCGCTGAGAAAGATGGAGACAAGTGCCTCCAGTGCAGTAGTGGGGTGCTCTGGCAGGCACCTGCTCCATCTTTCACATATTCTGTGTTGACTCATATTTTGTGAAGAATCTGTAGAGTGTAGCCTTAGATATAGGCAGCTGAAGTGCACTGTGGGAGTTTATTAGACCGCTGCCCTGCCCTTATTCCCTAAAACCTTCCTGTGATAAACTGGTAAGTATGTGATCTACACCTGGAGATAATTTTGCTTAGCAGAGGCCTGACATAAAATAGCAGGGAGGTATTAAATGAAGAGATAAAATTATATAGTACAAACAATGAGAGGAATCCTGGGTTTCTTTCATTCCTCTGCAAGGACTGAAAGAAGGAATAACAAGCATAAGCATTTTTACATGCTGACTTTGAAAGGAACATTGCACTGGCCAGTCATAGGTAACTTATAGTATCCTAAAACAGAAAAAAAGAGGGAAGGGAACAATAGTTCCAATCATAAAAAAAGAAAGCAAATTATAATGGATTTTTAATTAAAGCTTAAACCAATTTCCTTAAATAGTCTAAAGTTTACACATGTAAGCTGTTTCTTAATTTTCCCTAAGGAAAATCTATAAATGCTTTGAGTTAAAATCTGAATCAGCTACAATGAAAAGATATCAGGAAATTAATTTTTTTCAATTTTGGAAGGAGGACCTTGCTGTCATGTACTGTTTCTAACAGCACGGGTACTTCCCATATTATCTAAAAAAAATATAAAAGTAATTGACATTGTCATTGAGCTGAAGGCATTAGATCAATATTAGCTTGAGAGTTCCCATAATTCTTGCAGTTTTAAGGTTTAAATGACATTGCTGAATATAAAGTGTATCAAACGTAGATGATTTGAGTATTAATTCCTCATTATTGCGGAAAGGATGATTAACTTTATTGAACCTTCACCTGAATATCTTTGGCAGGGCATTGAAAATTTATCTTAATTTTCTTCTAGTTTTCTTTAAAAATTCGGGTAAAGGTAATAAAAGCAAGCTGAGCATTCAAACTCAGATGTTGTTTACTTATATATACTTTATAGAGATAAGAATGCCTATTTTGTGATGTGAAATAATAAGGAATTTTATGTATTCCAATTTGAACTGTTGGTACCATATCTGCTAATAAATTCTCTTTAGCTCACAGAAGATGGTATGCTATTTAAACAAGACTAGCAAAATACTTAAACTGGCATGTATGAAACAAAAAGGGGAAAGTAAATCCTGGTGCTGGCCTATTTCCTTCTGAAGCTCTGCAACAAATTAGAAATAATTCCAAAGAAAGGGTTATCTTTTACTAGATGACACTTTTATGAAATTGTTTTAGCTTTTCCCTTTAGCGCAGGAAAGGAATCATTACAAATAGGATACAAGTGACCTACAGATGATAAATCTTCTCCTAGCTATTTCTTTGTGTTTGGCTCTTCAGGCTTTATATTTAATAAATACAGTAATTTTAAATATGTTTACTTATATTTAATTTTGAAATAATTACTACAAAAATATGTAAGCCTTGATGTTGCTGCCACAACCATTTCACATTCATTATTTATGAAACAGCGTATAAAGAATATTAAAGCTTTGATCATCAGAAGGCCTAGATATAATCTGGCCTCTGTTGTTTTTGGCTGGTGATTGTCTACAGTAATCTGTTTATATTTGACACTACCACAGTGCTCTAAGATATTAATATACAGCAATATTAGACAACTACAATGACTGTAGGATGGAAATTTCCATTTGCTCTGGAAAATATTCATCAACTCTGCGATGACAAAAACCATAATCACTGTAATTAAGTTGTTCGATATACAATGAATTTCGACTCATTATTCTTAGCTGGATTTTCTCCAGTTCCCCCTACTCTAACTCAAATGTGTTTCTTTGTTGCTTTGTTATTTCAGTAACTCTCTGAGATGCTTTGGAAATAACTGCTAGCCATACTTACACAACTAGGTATTCTAGTATCAAAAATTCACTAATTCTTAATATCGTTACAACTACTTCACTATTGTGATTTACACATCCATATAGTTTCATAGGATTGCTGGATTAGATAATAGTTCCTCTGGTTGCCTCCTATGGCACCCAGAGTTTTCTCTGGAAGAACTTTCACTGACATTAATAAGCTTTGGATCAGGAATGTTTGGTCATTAATTGTCTCTCTTTAAGAACAGCATGAGCACAAGTAATGTCTACACTTGGGAAATGTACTTATAGGGCAATGAGAGACAGAAATGGAGAATTTTCTGCTGAGGTTATTAGTTCTCAGATGCCACTGCCCCAAGGCCACAGTAATAACAGAGGCGCAAGAAGTCAGGTAGAATCAAAATTTAGCAGGTCCAGAAGAGACTTTTGCAGGGAAACAACCAGCGCCCAGATGAGGGCAGGCGGCATGCCCTGGGCAGCAGCAGCTCCTGGCCCTGCTAACATCACCTGCTCCTGGGCTGGCTGGCAGGTTTTGAAAAGTGTAAAAAAACCCAAACAAATAACCCAATAGAAAAGCGACCTCCTTTGGATTAAAAGACCCAACAAACTCAGCTGAAATTTTAATTCTCTGCTTCATCTTCAGCACATTGAAATGCGGTTAACAGTAGCAAGTGTTCATACTAGATAAGGGAATTGTTGTTACTCATATAATTATGCTGTTTTTACAGCTGAGCCTGGCAGTGAGACAGAGCAAGACATAGCATCACACTATTAGGACAGTTAGTGCCTTTGACAAGGACCCATTTTCCAGTGATCAGAGATGCAGTTTCTATTAATTCTTCTGTGCAAGCTCAAACATCAATGAAACAAATATTTTCCAGAAGACAAGTTGCTTTAAAATCCTTTTTTGCAATGCTGATGTTTTTAATGTGTTTTTATAAAACTCCAACAAAGAAGACAAGTGTGAAGATCAAGAAGAAGTGCATACAAATAACATCTTTAATCTGTATCTGTAATAGGAACTGAGCTTTCTTAGTACTGCAGAGATTTATTTTTTTAATGACTCAGGCAATTCCTTTCATAGATATATTCATCAATTTGGGGTTCTTTTGCTTTTTCCTTACCTAGCAAAACGTCTTCAGAATCTCAATTTTCAGAGCAACGTCCAAAAGTTGTGCAGAGTAAGTAATCCGGGGGACTCAAGAAAGTTTTTTCTTTCAAAAATCTCCTCCCTCCCTCACTCCCCGTGAAAAAAACACTGCTGTGGACTCATGCATGCCATCTGCTGGCACTTTCTAAACCTCTTGGAGGCACATTCTTGTTTCGTGGCCTCTCCGGTGTTTCTCCCGGTGACACTAAGCACCCCCAGTACCTGCGAAGGTCAATCAAAGTTATAGTTAGGTGTTCCTAAAAGGCAGTATCTCCCCCTGAGCTATCCGAATTTAATAGGCACCTTCAAAAAGATTTCTTTGCCTGAATTTCTTTCTTTTTAAAACATGTTTTTAAATGATGCTGGTGTAACTATTTCTTGTGTTAGTGGGAAAAGTGTTTGAAAAATACTGGTTAATATTTACATGTTCCTTCACGAAAAAATATTTTATTTCAGTGTGATTCAGTGTCATACGCATATATCCATCTGTGTGGGTAAACAGTTTTTGGTATATAGAACATGCACGCTTGGTGCCAGTGATTTATAAAATCTTGTGACAGTAAAAAAATGTTGAAAAAGGCATGCTGACATAATGGAGGATTGCATTTGCAGACAGTAGTTGCTTTCAAGACTACTAAACGCTACATTTTATTTATGTCTTTTTGATGACTTTAATAATATGGCTGCTAATTACAATTTTAAATGTATACATTTGCAGTTAAAAAACTTGTTTGTGAGTATGTATAAAACCGTGTGTCTATGGGAAAACATGCAAGTGCATGTATTTATATAAAGATAGGTGTGGATCTTTGTGTGGCTGTGTGTTTGTGTAAGGCAAGTAAATGAGCAATGTCTGACCCTGTTTTGAGTACCACTTGAATTTTTGATTTAGAGGTGTATGTATGCACACAAGCACATGCACATATACACACATGCTCATATAATATCAGTAAGGTGAAAAGTAAACAGTTGAGTCCTGTATAATAGCAGGCAAGCTGAACTGCTTGCTGCTGTTTCACATCTACCCAAGCACCATTCTTCAGGAAAAGGCTGAAACCTCCCAGATACTGGTTCAGTAGTGATAGTAGTAACAGCTGGTAAGGAAATTGTTAAGAGGCTGGAGTGATAAACTATGAGAAGCACTGACTAGCAAAAGTCCCATTGGGTGAGGAAAATGTGTTGTGGTAAGGTGAACAAAATGGGCTTCTCCATTCTGTCTGCACAAACCCACTGCCTTGTCCTGGGGATGGGGACAAGGGCTTGTGCTCTCAGCTCCTACACAAATGTGCTAATCTTATATAAACCATTTGTCACACGTTAGTTTCTGGCTCATCAGAAATCGTATCAAAATAATGGAAAGGCCTTAGTTCAGCCAACAACTGGAAGTTAGTTAAAGCAGTAAAACATCTGTCATAAATCTGTCTTTTCTTTGTGTCTGTTTTATGGAACGTTTGATGGAGGAACCATGCTTATTTGCTTTTTTGCAAGGGGCTGATGAAATTGCTAGTGCTAAGCAAGGAGAAAATAAAAAGGCAAACATGCAAGGATAACTCTGTGTAAAGAAAACATTGCAACACTCAAAGCAATGCAAGGAAGTCTGAATCTTGTTTCCTGAAGCGTAAGACATGGCTACCCTGAGCCAGCCAGTCACTCTACCTCTAAGCATGTCAGTCTGGAAATTGAAAGCTTAGATGACAGACATTCCAGTTGAGAAAATGTAAGAGTGGTTAAGCAGGGTAAAACATTATTTTAAAAATAATCTCTTAAAATGCTACCATAGAGAAATAAACAATTGATAAATTCTGTAACGCACACTGAACAAATAGGGCAAAAGCATAAATCTTCTAATCTCTTCCCCTCACACTTCCTCCCACACTATTCCCCCAATGAGAGTCTTACTTTTTGGTTTTACTTGTTCTGCTTAGGTTATCTCTGAAATGGAAACATTGAACTTACATTGGTTTCTGAAAATGAATATATTATATGTTTTTAAGAATTGGTTTGATAATCTTATGAAAGTTTTCAACGCACTAAACCATTAAAGTTAAGCCTCTTATTAAGACCGTATTTAGAAAAATGTCACAGTGACACATTTCTGGGAATCATAATTAAGAGAAAAGAGACTGACAGAGAAAACATTATTCTTCACAGAGGAATAGGATAAGTAGCATAAAATAATTTTTCTGTTACTTATATAAATCATTTGGTGCAATTATAACGGTGTTCAAGAATTAATATTGGAACGTTAGAATGATAACATTTAAAATAATTGCTTTTGTTCCTTTAATCTCCTAGTTTCATTGTTCTTTCATCTTCTGCTTAAATCCAAATGTCTGCATTTGAAAACTTTTAAAAACATTTCACCAGAAAAGCTCATGGAGATATATTATCTCACTTTCATTTCTGTCCTGAGGCTATCGTGTTTGGCAGTGACAAAAAATAGTTTCAAGGACAATATAATGACACAGAGGGAATAAATTAAAGGGAAGTATAAACTACTTAGTTGCAGAAATAATTTGCTCTTGTTCTGAAACTGTAGTCTTGAATAAATATTTTAGACTGAAAAAATGCCTTCAAACTATGAGCAGGCTTCTAAAAAGCTGCTACTGTTTAATTCACTGATAGCCATGTTTTGAAGGAACATTCCTAACATTATCCAATTACCACTTTCTCTGCAAACTGTAAAATTTGAGTGAAAAGTTGATCACGTATATATTCTGAAAGTATTTAATCATACCATCAACAACGTCTTGCTAATCAGGCGTAAATCTGAGGCATTAGTTAAAACTCAGAGGTTATTTTCTCGGTGCTGAAACACAGCAAAGAATCCTCCAGTTTCTACTTCTACAGGGGCTAAAGCTGCTTCCACATACCACGTGGAAGCTGGTGGACCTGAGGGCAGCAAACTTTTGTCTCAATAGTTGCAGGCCTTTTTCACACCCTTCTCCTCTCCACTTCATATCACACCCTGCAACCTTCTCCTAAAGTAGTCTGTATGTTTTTTAGGCAATGGGAACCACTCCTGGGCTGAAGGATGTGCTGTGGAGTTATTACTGCACCAACGGACACACCTCTGCACCACGGCCAAGGCTCGTGCTGGCTCTCTGCTAAATTTTGCCCTTGCTCCAAATATGCATGTTAATGGCTTCCCTGTGGCCCAAGAGCCATCTGAAGGTGGGTTTAGCCATTCACTTGGGAAACCTCCTGGTGTATGTGGGGTTTCATAGAATGTTAGAATCATAGAATGTTTGGGGTTGGAAGTGACCTCTGGAGATTGTCTAGTCCCACCCCCCCTGACAGTGCAGGTCCACCTACAGCAGATTGCACAGGATGGCGTCCAGGCAGGTTTGGAATGTCTCCAGAGTCACAGACTCCACCACCTCTCTGGGCAGCCTGTTCCCGTGTTCTGCCACCCTCAAAGGAAAAAAGTTGCTCCTCATGTTTAGATGGAACTTCCCATATTCAAGTTTGTGCCCACTGCCTCTTGTCCTATCACGGGGTGCCATTTAAAAAAGATCGGCCGCCTCCTCCTGGCACCCTGCCTTTAAGTATTTGTAAGCATTGATAAGATCCCCCCCTCAGTCTTCTCTTCTCCAGACTAAAAGGTTTGCAAAAGCAGAAGCTTCAGTGGTTTGGGGTTTCAGATGCTGACAGAGTTAGGCTGGAAGTCCTTCTAAGATAAGGTTAAATTCTTATTTTACCAGATGAGGTTGCTGCTTTGAGGATTTCCACAACTGTGGCAGCACTGTCATGGGCGAGGACTTGCTTTGGTTAGGAATTTCAATTCTGGGCCCATAATACAGTCAGAAATACCATGTAATGAAACACAGAGACAGAGTTGTGTGCCTGGGGTTGTAGCATATGAAGCAGGAGTTACTTGAGCACAACAGAAGGAAACACCAAGCACAGGGGTAGGAGCAAAATCTCAGCCCCAGCCCAGGTTAGGGACCCGACTGACGCAATGGGCAGGTACCTCCATGACCCTGTGACTGAGAAGCCAAAACCAAGAAAATGACTCAGAGTTAATGAGATATGCACCGGTAACCAATGTGCATCAATTAGGTCTGAACTCACTGAAAGGTGCTGCTTTATTTCAGACCTGAAGACTAGTTTTTCTAATGTTAATCCTTTAAACAGTCTGCTGACTCTATTGTGGCTACAGCAAAATAAAACTAGAGGCTGGTGGTTAATGCAGTCTTCTGCATAGAGGAAATATTTAAATCCTCTAAGGCCAAAGTCCTTTGGTGCGTGTGTAGAAACATAAAAAATGGATCAAGAACTTAAAAAACTGAAATAAACAACAACTACTGAAAGATTTTCAGGACTTCAGTAGTGGCAACGCAAATGTGGATGTCCTACTTTTTAAAAACATTGGTATGGAAGTCCTGATGTCTACTTTCTGAAATTCTTTCCAAGTCCGTTATTGTTTCTAGCTTTCATGACTGGGCTGATTTAATCCAGGGTCTCTATTATCCTTTCGCTCTTTTGAAAGTCTCAACCATAATTAATATTTTGTATGGTAACGGCAAAAGTGACTGTTTATTACTTTAAAAACAAGCGTAAATATTTACGGCCTAATATACCAACATTGATTAATGATGTCAGGTAGCTAAGTCTATACACTTAGAGAAACTTGATATTAAATGCTGATTTAACACTCAGTGTTTTCTTTCTATGCATATCGAATAGAGCACTCAGTGTGAACTACTGACTGCTTTTGAAAATGTAAACCTTTATGTCTTTCAACTCTGATTAATATACATAAAGGCATCAATAGGCAATTCTTTTTAGAGTGGCTATGCTTGCAATGCCTAGATGAAATAATTTTGAAGATGTTATGAAGAAAAAGAAAAAAGACAACAAAACCAAAGCAAAACAAACTCTGAACCTGGAAGAGTGTTTTCAAAATAGTTATTAATTTCTTTGTATGTTTAGATTTATTCTGCTTTCATAAAATCACCAAGTAAAAAAGATAAAGGACAAAGAAACAAACTTTCATGAAGATGAATTTATTTTGGGGAATCATGGCATAACTTTTAACTACTGTATAACTACCGTGTCTTTGTAATAATTACATAAATGAATCCTGCTTTATTTCATACTATATTCCCACCATGTGTTGCCATTTGCTCAAATGCCATACCTTTTCTATTTTTTTCAATACTTCCCCAGTAGCAGCCTACTAAAAGGCTTTTAAATAACTTGTGAAATGCTTTTTTCTTCCCTCTTTCTTTTTTTTGAAATTATTCTTCCCTCTTTCTTTTTTTTGAAATTAATCACCTATAAAACTGCATATTCTCTAGATACTGTGAGATGAGGATTGCCCCCATTTTGCATAAATTGTTTTTTTGTTATTATTACAAGGCTTATAGGCTCAGCTCCTTGTTAACATGGCTCACAATAAAATTGAGTTTGCTCAGGTCACACTAGAGACGAACACTTGCCCAAAGATATTTCTCTGCTTATTGCCTTTTATCCCTGACAAATCCTCCTCACTGAGCAATAACATTGTTAAATTTGCATCCAGTTCACCTGAGTTTGCAGTCAGGGGGCATTTCTAAATGTACTTCCTTCTCTTGGTTTCACATGGGCCATAACTTTCTAATTTCTTTTGGCTGACTCAGCAGTGGAGGAAAAAGAGGAAGCTTGCCTTCCTTCCTTCCTTCCTTCCTTCCTTCCTTCCGACAAACTCTCCAACACCTTCAGGCTTTTTTCATTTTAGTCCTGCTGTAATTTTGGTTATGACTGTCCTTCCTGAGCAATGGCAATGGTTGAAAAGAAGCCACTGGCAGGGGTAAGGCTTGGCTGGACTCTGCTGAGCGTGGGACCTGCCTCCCCAGCTGCTTGGTGGAGGGTGGCAGCAGGATCCAAGAGGCCCTCGTTCCTTCCCAAAGCTTGGGATATCTCCATGGTTTATCCCCCACCATCAGAAGCAAAAGTATGGAATGTCATATAAAGAAGGATGTAGACATTCCTCCACATGTGACCGCATGTGAAAACATGTTTCCTAATTTGTTTTTCTGTTTCTATTCAAACAAGAGGGGCTGCAATTCTTGTAGAAATCAGTCCTTTTGATGTTACTGACTTATTACGCTGTTTCCTACTCAGTATCCAAGTTTAAACAACTATCCTTCAATTCTGAAACAATTCAGTTACAGTGACAATTCAGTCATGCTCAATAGCAAGTGTATGCCTTTCTCCAAATTCCCACTTATTTAGAAAAGGCAATATAAAAAACCCCTATGAATTCCTAATTTTAATATGCATAACACTAAAATTCCCACCTCTCGCTCTCCTCAGTACATGGGGTAAGCTCGAATCTCTTTCTGAACCAATATGTACTACAAGAAGAAATTACAGTCAAGTGAGAAAAAAAACCCAACCACCTCGTTGCTCAAATAAGCAAGATATGTATATTCATATATTCATAAAGAAATTCAGCAATGTTTTTAAAATGAGAGAGTTCTGGAGATTTTCCAGCTTTCTTCTGGCACTGTCTGTAGGAGATATTTCAAACTGCTGTTTCTTCATCACAAATGCAGAGTCATTATTAAGTAGCACCCCGGAAGATAACTGAGCCGGTGGATCTTGCTTGGTTCACTGTATGATGATCAGATCATAGGAATGCAAACAATTGTTACATCTAGTGATTATGTAAGGCAAAGTTCCAGAAAATAAATCAACAATGCTTTTTACATTATCAGCTTAACTAGTATTGAGAAAACATGTCTGGTTGACTGAAATGAACACATGAAATATAGCTGGATAGTAACTGTATCAATTTTCTAATCAACACTACTTAGAGTTGACAGAGTAATAATAACCAATTCAGAAAACAGGGCACACAGAGAAAGATACTCTGTAATATTGGGAACGGAGACACTCTATGCTCAAAGGAAGAAAAAGGAAAGAAAAGGCAGACAAGTCTATACATCCTTTTTACTCACACATTCCAAGTGTGAAAAGGATATCCAAGCATCATTTGCCACATGCTCTGAAGAGCAACTTAAAAAAAAAAAAAAAAAAAAAATAANAATTTTTTTTTGTCATGTTCAGGAATTTTACAAGTATGAGAGAAAAAGCTGAAATCGGACAGTGGTACACAACAGATGAGCTGAATTTCACTTTATACCTCTAATAGGAATGACAGTTTCCTTAAACAAATACTTTCTGTAATGAAGTTCTTTACAAAGCTCAATAAATATATCTTAACAATGCCCATGTGAGATAAGAGCATTGCTAGCATTCTCACAAGACAGGGAACAAACCTACAGTGGTTCAAGATGAATTGTAAAAGTGTCAGCTAACTTGAAAGTCAGTCTGAGAAGGCTGCAGCCTGGCCCTATTTTGCTGGCATCCTCAGAGGAACGTACCTATGAACTTCAGCTGCACTTAGGAGTTGTTCACCATTTTTGTGAATCAGACCCGAAGTATTTCCTTTTGCTTAGCCAAATGGATTTAACTGGGAGTAAAATCCACTTAGTGGACAGCTGTAAACACTTAAATTCTAGTCACCTGCCCACCAACACCAGGAAGCCTAGGGCAGAGGCTGAGAGAAACCCAAGGTAGAGTCTTTTCTCTAGGAACAACTTTTCTGGGACAGAGTTGAAGCAATGTAAGAAGTAGCTGCTGTTACAACATCCACAGCTATACTGTTTTAATGTCCTCATGGAGTTCAAGTCTGTTTCAGCACAAAGTCACTGGATTTGTTTTAAACTGGAAGCAGTGAATGCAACTCAGTTGTGGAGGCAGAAGCCTCCAGCTAAAGGATAGTAATGAACAGCTGGTGGGTAGTAACTGCTAAAATTGCTATGCTGACTTTTGAAGCCTCAGGTGCTTTAATTTTTTCTTCCTGCATTTTTCCGCCTGAGCTGTCATATAACTTCCATTTTTACCACATATGAGATGGGCATCCTACAGAGATTAGCATATTTTTTCCATGTATTGCTAGTTAGTTCTCAGTGCATAGTCCCTCCTGTGCAATGAACAGAGCAGATTTAAAAAAAATAGTTTTTAATCATGAACTAAAGACAGTGTGACAATGGAGAGTAAATTAGGGCTGCATCAGGCTACTGTAGTTCCTGAGTGCTTACCTTGGCTACATTTCAGAACAAAAACCTGTCATTTCTCCATGCACCCTTGCTTTTCATGGCAGAAAGCTTGGCCTTGTAGATAAGAGGCATGCTGTAGCATTCCCCTCTGTGTGGGAGTGCAGAGAGGTGCACTGGAGCACACAGCAGCATCTCTGGGTTACCACAGCCAAGGAGCACCCAGACTAGTTCCCCACATGGCATAAGTCTTTTCTCCTTGCCCTAAATGTGTCATTGAAACCAGACTGTACACTGCTTCATGAAGGTTCCACTAGGGAAGAGGCAACAAGCACTTCACTGGTTGGAAAGACCGATTTGACTACAAAGAAATGCTGGACTTAAAAATGCCAGCTTTAGTTCTTGCTGATTGTCCTTCTGCTACTGTCCCCTATGTGTGCCTTCAACAAGTCCTTGCCTCACTGTGCAGCAATTCTCCCATGGGCTTCACTGCTTCTGCCATTTTAAAAATCAGCCCTTTTCACTCTACACTGCCCGTCAAGCCCCAGATTTTAATTCCCTGTAAAAGCTTGGTTGCATGCTTCCCCAACATTCATCTCTGTTCAGAATGATTCTTCACAATCCGTAGCAAATAGTAGAAGGAAGAATGCTCGGTAAGCAGATGCCCATTCTATTTATGTTTTCATATAATTCAATCACAGTCCTTTTGTGTCTTGAGGCTTGAAAAATCCACATTAATAACACATCTGTAGAGTTACAGAAGTACATCTGAAAGTGCCAATTCACTTTTATTTGCACACTATACTGGAGAAGCAAAGGGCAGAGGCAATAGAACGAGGAAAACTGAAATGTTGTTTGCAGTTCAGTCTGCCCTTGTCTTTTCAAAAGGCTAAGATTATTACTATTCGCTCACACAGCAGCCCTATGGATTTGTTTGTGTCTTGAATCGTGAGCTTCCTATTTATGGGTTTTCCCGAGCTTTGTCATTTGCCTTGCTTGCAGAGTCTGGCTGTGAAAGCTGCAACATGCTTCCTCTGTGGAGCAATTGCAAGAGCTGCTAAATATTATGAACAGGATCCCACAACACATCTGGCAGTGCACCACACTACATAAGCTTGTTACCTCTTTGTATGGGAGAGGCCCAGAGGAAATCATCATAAAAGTGCCAAAAGAATATCTACCAATGACAACTTGGAAAAAAAAATCCTCTAATGAAACTGGGACAACTGAGAGACATGCTGAATAGTAGCAAAGGTCTTCATGCAATAAGTGAATCCAGCAGCTGGGGTGTTAAGAAACCCATCAACTATCACGGGACCAAAGATAACACTGCAGCGATGGCAGAAGTGAGCAATGGATGAGTTGGAATGACTCATGTGTTTGCAAGCCCTGTTCCCTGTTAGCGGTGTACTTACTCATACAGAGTTTATCTTATGTATTCTTTGTTACTTTCATTCATTTTAACCTGCAGGCTGTAAACACATTTGTTATGAAAAGAATAAAATTACACAAACTCTGTGTGAAGCCCCTGAAATCTTGCTACAGGACTATTCATCACCTTCCCATTCTCATCACAAAGGCACTGCACCATTTGTTATTATTAGATAACACAAGAAAGAGAGGAAAACAGGAAAAAAAAATGGAGAGACATCACAGAATGGAGTTGGGAAAATGAACAAAAGGTGGAAGAGACATGGCGGTGGTGCTGGAAGACAAAGAAAAAAGAGGGGAGACATGGGCATTACAGAGTGATGAGATTCAATTCAACACCAGGTTTCCTTTATAAAAATATGTTTTCTCTTGCCTCACTACTTTTCCTATTGTGATAAGGTGAAGCTTTTGAGTAATTTTGAATAGTGCCATGGCAGTGATTATCAAAACAGTCTCATGAGTACTTTTAGCCAAATAGTCTTCAGAAGTTCCTAAGTGCATTTTGTCAATTCAATGGGAATTTTAATTGACTATTAAAATAAAGCATTACACAATAAAGACGTTACTGCACTGCTGCAAAAAATACCAGCAAATGTGCCATCAACAGAAAAGGTGATTCTCTTCTATGGGTTTATCGGAACTGCTACAACAGCACAAATAGCCTGGAGCAGCCGTAAATGAGGATACGGAAGAGCTTTCCAAATACGCTTTCTCCCCAAACGTAAGCAAAACAAAGCAAAAGTCCAATCATTAGAGCATTAATTTTACATGATTGGGCAGTTTCTCCCTTCCCATTACTGCATATGTAATAGGTCATATTTTATTGTATGATATATGATGACAGGCTGCACATCTATACAACAAAGGGTAAAAATTACGTGACTAAGCAAAATTGCCATACAACAACACTGCACAGAACCCAGCCTCTGTGAATGTATTTGCTCTGTTTCTGATTTCCAGAAAAAACATCCTAGTAACTGCACAGATTTTAAGATGTGAGGGTTTTTGTGTTCTCGGGTCTGAAAGCTCATGGGGGAAAGCTGAACCCCAGTTTCACCAGAGCCCTGTCTCAGCTGACGGTTCCTTCCATAGCGGGTTGTTCTGAATGCCATCACAGGTGGGAATGTGCCTCACCATTCCCCGTGAGCTCTCTCACACGCACAGCACAGGGCAATGTGACAGTGTTCAAGGCATCATGTCAGCAACAGTCGGTACACAAATCAGCTCATGGCTGAGACCAGCAAAGCTTACCACAGCTCTGCCATCCTCAGTGAAAGGTTTATACCACAGCCTAAACCAGCAGAAGTTGTAAACAGAAAACTTGCATTTTGAAGAAATGATGCGTTCACAGGAATGTGCATATCACAAAATCATATTAATCAGCTGAAACTGTATATCTGGAAAACACATGAGTGAAATACCATTCCTCCATGCTGCATTTGTACTGAAGTTGTGTAAAGAAGAAAGTGGCCTTCCATTTAATCATGAGTTTGCTCATTAAACAGCAAACAGTGGAGAAGAAGGCATGGTGGACTCTGTCGATCAGCAGCGTAGACCATACACAGACCAAAAGCAGGAGGAATATTACACACTGCTGCCAGTCTCAAAGGGCTTTATTAAAAACAAAAGCATATAAAGTAGTTCCTGAGCAGGATGATTTTTAATTGTGTCCTCTCGGGAAAATTGTACAAGGCAGACTTGCTTGCCTCTCTTGTGGTCTAGAGGGACCTAACAAGCTCTCAACGGATTCCCTTTGGTCTAAGACAAGTTATTGCTGAGTATCTGGACTCTAGTTAAGTCTAAGCGACAAATTATGTTTAGCTGGTTCTGAAACAAATGCAATTTTATTGACATCTTTTTTTACACTAAAATAAAAATATTAACAAATATATAAAGGGTTTGGTGTCATAGCTTCTTCTAGTTCTACTTTCTTATTAGCATAAGCCTCTAAGCATACGCAAACAGCAGTGTCAAACTAGCAAATCACATCCACTAAAACAATATCTGCAACATGCCTGCCTGCAGTGGGATTGCTGATCAGTCAGATTTGCCTTCCAAGTCTCAGAAAGTCAGGCTACGTGTTTTCTTTGGCCTTTCCACAGTCCAGGGCTCCTTGAGCCAGATCCAGCTGGGCAGCTGGGCACAGCAGCTGGGCACAGCACTGCAATGCCATTACAAACCTTCATCATCTACACTGTGCTCTGCATACAACATATAGGCAATACAAGAGGAAGGTCGGGAAGAGGGAAATCCATGATAACTGTCATAGTTAAGTAACACGGGAAAAAAACAAACGAACCCTGTAGGAGAAACCCTGTGCAGCTAACCAAACTGAACAATAGGAAGCATGAATAGAAAGGATGGGGCTTAAATTTTGATCCCGCTTGTGTATAATTCCAGTTTTTTTCCTGGGCTAGCAGGGGGTGCTTCTCTCCCACTGGGATTTTCAAACTAACATATGTAGCAAGATCAATTATTTAACACAAAAGACAACCAGAGGAGAAAGAGCAGAGCCCTCCTCTACTGTCCCTGGCTTATTTCACAGCTTTATAGCTAGTGCCAGACAAAAAACACGCACCAGACAAGCAGGACTCTCTGATGATTAGGCACCCACTTGGAAAGAGGAAAACTAGGCTCCAGTGACTACTTGGCAGAAAACGGGACAAAGTACTCCATCAGGAGGGCCAGCAGTCTTCAGTTTATGTTACCAAAATGTCTATGCGTGACATCCTGTAGCCAGCTGCCTTCTACAGAAACCGGGGGAGCTGTGCTCACAGGCACCAGCTCAGGATCTGTCCCCCCAGTTCTTTATGTTTGCCATGATAGGGTACTTTCCCTTACCATCCCATTGCTTTACATTGATCTCTCAGATGTTGTGAAAGATGATGAAAGTAGCAAGATGAAAGAAAAAGGCGAAGCTCAAAACAAGCTTCCATTAAATATTCATAACTGGTAGTAATTACAAACAGAAAATAGGAAATAAAGGAGTAGTGATTATGCAGTGTCCAAATCATCTATTTGGAACTCCCTCTAGGAATTTTTCTCCATAGATTTCTGCCGCCCAAGTTGGAAATTAAGACAGTCTTTTTGACCTGTATCTTTGGTCAAATTTTGCTACTTTATTTGCCTGTTACATAAATGTAGGTTAGTGTGATGAGTTGCAAGTAAAATAAGGCTCTGTGCCTTATTTCTACTTTTCACTATAACCCACAACAAAACTATCTTCAGGAGAAACAAGAGGGCATCTCAAGGGCATAAAACTTAGATTTCAACACCTAAACTGTTGTGTTTGTTACTTCAGATGTTAAATGTCTTCTTTTGTGCATTCACAAAAGGAATGGACTTCTATTTTTTTTCCAGTCTTATAGATTAAGTTTTTTTATAGTATTTCTGTTTATTATAATAACTCAGATGATTCTGATTAGCCATTTTTAAGTCTTCTAACTGAACTCTTTTAGAAAGCATGTGTTTAAAAGGTTGCTTTTTAAATATGAGACGACAGCAAATGAAGAACTTTACCTGAAGGCTTCTTACACATGTAAAACTAATACCTATTTCATGTAAAAAGTGATGAACATGTTGACTTTCTGGGAACTACCATTTTTTTCAACTACATAAGATCACATTTTTATTCCATTCTGTCCACGTTTCTGTGGTGTAAAAGCTGTTGCTGTTTAACTGGTGTTAATTAACAATGCATGTAGAAGAATCATGACACACGTCCCAAGATATTCCTATGGGTTAAGATATGCAGAACTGCTGGATTTGAATCTCATGTCAGTGCTAGAAAACAAGGTGTTCAGTCAGATTAAGGGTGAAAAAGTTTGTTGAACTCCAGTATTAGTTTCCTGAGCTGCAATAGTCCTCTCAAATTACAGAAAATCACAGATAATTCACCCTGTTACTACTTTGAATCATTTAATGTTCCCATCAAGAAGCCTCCCTCTCTGATACGAAACATCAGTTTCATAGAAACATAGAAAAAAGCGTGAATTCTGCTTCCATGGTGAACTTGTCGGTTTTTGCCATCTGAGCGTTCCACTCAGCTTTGGAGACCACAGTAGCCTTGTTAGGTTTCTAAGGCACCCTAATTACATACATTTGAGATTGCAGAATGCTTTAATTTAAGCCAGCACACAATCAGATTCTGTGCTTTCACAAATATTCAGAAACATCATCTGCCAGGATCAAGAGTAATTGAACTGATATCTACTGGGTTTTATCTGCAGCTTTGCTGCATAATTTTTCATTTTCTTTAGAAGGGTTTAACACAAAGAGAGAACAAGCCTAGAGTCCCACAGAGGTGTTTTGACATTAGGCTTAATAAAGCATGAAGAACTCATTAATAAATAATGTTCTGCTAGGTTAACAAATAAAGCTGAATGCATTTGCGAGACCCAGAAGTAAATCACATCATGCATGCAGCCAAATAACTTGTTAGAATGATTGCAATGGTCCCATTTCTTCAGTGTGTTTGGCACAGCCCAACACAATATTGCACAAATAAAAAACACTGCAGCGTATATGCATGCACCTTCAATTATAATGTTACCTGTCAATTTTTATTTGCACTCTGTGGGCTTGAGGGGCTTGTAAACAACCATTCATGACAGTGACAAAGAGATATCTATATATTGTGAAGCTTTGCTGAGAGAGCACTGCTGTCTGGAGTTTCAAAGGAAAAGACCTCTTGTATTCATTGAGTTATGCATCATCCCACTCCTGTGTCAAAGCTACAAGCTTGATACGTTTTACCGCAGACACATTTGAGTTACAGCTTTCAAGGCTGTATCAATATTTCCATATGTCCTTATTTTCCAAGGTTAAACATTCTGGCAAGTTTTGAATCAGGATCTGAGGAGAGCTTCTAGCTGCCTAGGGTCAGTGACACAACTCCCGTCAGCTTCAGCTGCACCAGGATTTCATGTAGAACCCGGAGCAGGATAGCGGCAACACCAGGTTCTGAATTCACCTGCCATCGTGATGACTTTCTCAGTTAAGTGCCTGAGTTGGGAGCTGAAGTCATCTTAAACTCTCCCTATAATCAATGCCAAGAGATGAATGTTTCCAGAATGTGATTCAAATCTGGGCTGCTGATTACAGAATCAGCTTAAAATGAGCAAATTCTCAATTTAGAGACTTCTGCAATGTGCTTGTGCTTCTAGGCAGGAAAACTCCTCAGTCCCTCCAATGAGGCCAAGGAACAGATTGTACAATTCAAGTTTGGGCCTGTGAGATCTACTCAGTTTGTCAGGGGAAAAAAAAAAAAAAAAAAGGAAAGGAAATGTTTCCTTATTTTATTTTTAGCTTATATTTGAGATACAGTCATATTCTAAATAAAGGAGTCATGATATTCAGAAACAGGGACAAAGAATCCAAGTATGTCTTCGAGTCTTCACCACAGTTTCTATAAGCACAGAAATGCTAAGAAATGCTACATTCCTCTGTGTTAGTTCACTGTCATTTGTAAGTAAAGCAACTATATTAGAATGAATACTGATTAAAAAAAATAAATATTTCATGCCATCTATTTACTGAAACCCCAAATTCCAGCATATTTAGAGTGCTTATAAAAATGAGATTATTTTTCACACCTGACTGAGCTGCCAGGTTCTAAGAGGTACTGTGAGTAAGAGGATCAGATGAAACTATAATGTCTTCTGACTTAAAATCTCTGATGTATTTGATGAAAGAAATAGTTATTTAGCTGAGGCAAACCCATCTTTCCAGTTTGTTTTGCTTTTTTTTTTTTGAGAAAATATTAAGAAAATAAACTTCAGATCCATGTCATTTTTAGAAGATGCAATTGAGAAATGAAACTTTATTTGGGCCACAAATGGGGTGATTTTCATGTGACATTTTGCGTTTTGCAAAACAGGATAAAAGTAGAAAAATTTTTTTTTTAAACATCCACAGATTTAAGCTGTTCAGGGATCTGAAATGTTAAATAAGCATCTGTGATACGGAACAGTAAATAGAGGTGGATAAAGTGCATGGCCCCTTTATTTTCCATGATTTTCTTCTATATACCATTGAAGATTATTTCTGTTCATGACAATGTAAGAAGTGTTTTAGTGAACACACTTTCCATATGCTATCTTATGGTTTCACAATCTCTGAAGCAGACTTGGAGTCGACTATGTCTGAAAATGATAGAGGTAGATTTTAGAATCCGGTCTCTGTTCCCTGTTTTTTCCTAAGTAAGGCCTAAGACTCAAATTAGAAAAAACTTGTCCATGTTGTCGGGTGAGAAGCACAGCTGAGAAACTTTCAGTGTCTGGTCAATGCAGAACACAAGTTTTTGGAGGGCACCTGGGCTGCAAGAGCTGAACTGCCTGCCTAATATAGGAGTTAACGGAACACATAGCACGGCCCATCCAGCAATGCTCCTGGGTTGTGCGATCACAGGATTTGAAGTGACAATCCTTCCTGGAAGCTAAAATACTTGTGAATCCTCCAATACTAAATGGACACTAAAGATGATTTTTTATTTTTTGTAGTTACACTGATAGGTTTCTGTACCCAAATTCTGCTTGTATTATACTTCAGCTATTTACATGCTTCTAGGACCATGCTAATAGTACAGAAACTTATGCATCTATATATGGACATTGACTTTTGTTCTTAAGGACTTATGAATAACTTAGAGTGACATGACATTGGACAGCGAAATTGCAACAGAAAATTCTATCTATTGTGTGCATTTACACAGTTTTAGAAGACTACATCTACAAGATTTCAAAAAAAGCAAGTATTCAAGATTTGTTTATGGTAAGCCTTATAAGGGTGCAGATAACACTTTCAAACAAGCCACAACAGATATTCACATAGCAATATGTGTATAGTACCATGTGATGGAATCACACAATACATACAGCTGTAAAAGTGCTTTATGGAAAGAAAATACTGTTGCTATCTCATTTCCATGCATACTAGTCTGTAAGGAGAAAAAAATTCAGACAACAGTATTTGTGCCACACAATATAAAAGTCAGCTAGATCAATTGATCAAAAACAACAAGAAAAAGAAAGATATCTTAATATTTTTTCCCTTTTACAG
Source organism: Chionis minor (assembly GCA_013398295.1). Taxonomy (NCBI): domain Eukaryota; kingdom Metazoa; phylum Chordata; class Aves; order Charadriiformes; family Chionidae; genus Chionis; species Chionis minor. The sequence continues at coordinate 215,806 of VZSF01004745.1, forward strand.
TAATAATTTAAAAGAAACTTGCAATTAATTTTTTGTAAACAAAGTGTACATAGTTTTGCTGTATTTGTAATATTAAAAGGTATTTGAAGTACTATGCAATAGCTGTTAAAGCAGGGATCACTTTGTCAGGCCCATTAAGATAGCAGCTTTCTTGATCGTAATCAAGATATCAGCATATTAATAAAGGAGGGAAAATGCCACCCCTATCAGAACAGTGAGAAAGGACACAGTAAGCATTTGGCATCTTTTAGTATACACATTTTTCAGCCGAGTTTGAAACTCTGTTTTAGGGAAGGAAGGAGGATCTAGGCTTTCAAGTAACAGTTAAAAATGTAGAAAAAACAACCAACCAAACCAACAAGCATAAATTCCCCAAGGAACCCACTGTTTTTAAGGCAGTATTTCCTGTGAGTCTCCTAACAGATCAAAGCACGTCACCTCTCATTACACCCCTCCTGAGAGCAAAACATTCACACCCCAGCTTCTGGTTTCCAAAGAATCCAAAAGGCAGAGGCTGACCAGGAAAGCGTTTTGGGGTGTTCACTGCTCCCAGCTCCACCGGGATTCCCACAGCAACAAGGCGTTTGGGGCCAGGGTGGGGGAGACATGTCAACCTTGAAGTGGGTTGGTTCGCTGTTCATTCTTCGGAGGACCTGGGTTACACAAATGGTCAAGGAAAAGCAATTCCCAGATTTCTGGAGGAGTCCCCTGTGCCCTTTTAGCTGGTTGGACTGCAGTCAGGATTTATGATTATACCTTATGATTCAAGTACTGAAACGAGAGAAATTCTGCATTGTTTCCATGCCTTCTCTAACAAGCTCTGTCTTTTAAGTACCCCTCTAGGAATATACACACAATTTAGAAAAACAAATGCTTTATTCATGATAGCATTAAGTACAGCATGACTGTACACATACCAATTCAATAGTAGTTTTGCATTTTTTATTTTATTCCTCCCAATAACTACATGTTCCTACAAGTGCCTCACAAATGTGCACTGAGTTTTCTACACAGCTTTTAATGGAGAACATTTTAAATAGTTTTCATAAAGTGAATGAAGCTGTGATAAGCAGCACAGCTGGTGAGCCAGTGAAGAGACTGCAAGGAAGGAATTACCAGAAGAAAAATGTTCTAGGAATGTATTTTCCTTATGAGGCCCAAAGATTAACCAATTAAGATTAGTGCTCCAGTTCATATATGCAAAATATAAAGGGAAAATAAACAGGGTGGCTCAAGCAAATTAGGACTACAAAGATGATTGGGGGACTGGAACATCTTTCTCACAAGGAAAGGCTGAGGAAGTTGGGTTTCTTTAGTGTGGAGAACAGCAGACTGAGGTGGGATCTCATTAATGTTTCCAAATATTTAAAGGGAGGGTGCCAGGAGGAGGCAGCCAATCTTTTTTTCAGCGGGGCCCAGTGATAGGACAAGAGGTAACGGGTACAAACTAGAATATTGGAAGTTCCATCTAAACATGAAGAGGAACTTCTTTCCTTTGAGGGTGGCAGAGCACTGGAACAGGCTGCCCAGAGAGGTGGTGGAGTCTCCAACTCTGGAGACATTCCAAACCCGCCTGGAAGCCATCCTGTGCAACCTGCTCTAGGTGGAACTACTCTGGCAGGGGGCTTGGACCAGATGGTCTCGAGGGGTCCCTTCCAACCCCAGTGATTCTGTGATTCTGTGGTTCTGTGAGTACTGTCTGAAAACATCTTTGCTTTGAGACAGAAATTTCTCTGACAAGTATCTACCAAAAATCAAAACCATGCAGTCACCAGTAAGAAAAGCAAAAAGCTAAAGGCCTGTATTACCATTTTACCCTTCCTTACTTCTGATGTGAACAGGAGGAAACATGAGAAAAACATTTAAAGGGGCATGTCTTACTTGGGTCATGTTGTGACCTCAGAAAATCCAGGGGAATAAACTACAGGTGACTGCTTACACCAATGAAATCCTTACCAGGGAGACCTCAGGATGCCTTTTTTCTGTTCCCTGTTGAGGGAACGGAGTAAAGCAAAGATAATGCTGCCAGGGAGAAAAGGTCAAGATTTTGACAGTGAATACCAACAGTTTTAGAGTTATTTCTCCTCCATAAAGATGTGCATAACTTTTCATTAATGTTTGGGACAATGCTCAAAGACCTGTTCCATCCTGAAATTGGACTCCAGCTTCCCCAAGAATATTGTGTGCGGCTTCTCCAACTGTGACCTTTCATGTGTTATTTGCTTGCAGCTTTCACATATGATTTCACCTCTACTCACCAGTTATTCATTTCTGTAGGCTACTACTGTTGTGTCCTGGCACTTCACAGATAAGGTATGTTTGTATGACCTCCTAGAGTTTAAATCACCTGTCTTTCACTTTCTCCTACCAAGAGTAGAAGGCTTGATTTTAGCAGATGTACAGAACGTCTGAAAGTCAAAGTCTTTGTTGAAACAACTCTGCAGTGTGTACAGACCCTAAGAGCTCACCATATAACCAGAAGAGACGTATTATGCCTCTCTCAGAGGCCCTCTTTGCTCAGAATTTTTTGTTTGTTCTTGCAGATGCTGTCCATTTGTGGGAAATGAAAAAGTAATCATGAAGATCAAGAGATCCAAAATAATGGTACCTTTGAGAACAAGATTAGTGCTTTCTATCCAAAATGCAAATAGTCTGGAAGCCTCAGAGACACTGCAGTTCAGGGCCAACGTTCTCTTATTGTGAAGAGTGAAACAGCCCTGGATACAATGAGGTACATCAACCTCTTACAAAGTATGCAGAGATCTCTGTGGCTAGGCCTTTGTCTTGGAGGCATGGAAGAGTTTTCTCGATGTTGTTATTTTTGCTGCCTCATTTTCTATACTCAGTGAAAAGCTAATAAAGTCTGAAAAAACCCCTGTGTTGCAGATGCTTTTAATTGGAGTGGGAAGAGTTCTTGGTTCATTCTCTGGGGCCACAGCTGAGCAACATGCTTTTCCCTGCCTTTTTCCAAGGATGTGAACAGTCTCACTGCAAACTAATGCTTAAAGGCATGTACCTAGGAATTTTGCTCAACTGGCTGTCTGGATCATTTCTGTCTTTCAACCAGTATTGTCTGGATCTCACCCAAGTTCAATCTCAGCCAGATGCTCTTCTCCAGGAGCCACTTTCCTCTAGGCAGTGCAACATCTTTGTGATGGCTTTGGTTGCATTTGTGGAAAATGAGATATACACTTGAGTGTCATCTGCAAAGCCTGTAGCAGCTTAGCCCCTCTCTAAGCAGACTTCTGGAAGTATTGGAATGGGATGTAGGGAGAGTATTTATAGGCCTATGGTCAGACTGCAGGTGCAGGATATTGGGAAAGAAAAATGTTTTTACCAGAGTTGGCTTTGGGTCCTATTGAAACCAGGTTTTGTGTCTGCAAGTTATACAAGATTTGGATATACTCACTTAGCATTTAAAGGGAGAAGAAAGACAAATAATTCCTACCAATGTCTGAAATTAAAAATTCCTTGCAAATTTATACAGTCACAGGAAGGTGGATTAATGATACCAGCAAATGGAAACATGGTGCTCAATATAAAACTCTCTGGATAAAACCGACAGAATAAAGACTATTGTTTCTCACTGCAATATATTTTGGCCACTGTGTACTTTACATTTAATTTTATGGTGCAGAAGACATTACTGAAAGAACAGCTTTACTTGATAATTTTCTTGTTTGGTGGAGCTGATGTATTAAAAAGGTTAATGTACTAAATTTACATTTTTCTACACTGATTATTTCTTACTCCAGTCTCTCCTTCCTCATTCTTAACCTCTTTAAAAAGAAACGACACAAAATATCAAATTCTTGTTGACAGTTTTAGTCAGAAAACCTTACTTTCCTTGCTGATTTTCATGCCCTACAAGCTTTGCTATCATAAACCACTTTGCATGTATTAAGAAGGAGTATTATATTAGATGAGGCAATTTAAGTGTATCCCATTTCACTTGGTGAAACTAAGCAGCTTTGCATTATAACTAAGTTGAGCTAATGAGAATATGCTTGAAGCGTGTGTTACCTGGAACTGAAGTTAGCTAGTCATTCAATACTGCAACCTGTGAGTTTGCAAAATGATGGCAGGAATCCTGCTGTGAGGGAGATAGGAAAATTATTATAATCTGCATTCCTAAATTGAATGAGTATTTTGCTCAGCAGAGGCCTCTTGACTGCAAATAGTCTGAAATTACATCCTGCTGTTTAAAATGCTTTTTTTTTCAAAGTGAGTAAAAATGCCAACATTTTCTTAAATCAAGTATTTTTTTAAATCATATGTGAGTAAAATTATTGAGAAAGTCACATAGCCTTCACTTCTTCTTGTAACAGCTGTTTGATATTCAAGCTTTTTGATAGCAGGAAAAAAGTGTCTAGAATTTATGGTTTTATACATTTATCTTAATTATTTAATTATTGGATTAAAAGAGTTTATCATCATATCTCCCTCATCAGTTTATTACTGGAAAAATTCTATGTTTACAAATTTCTTATTTTGTACAAAAGAAAATTGTAATACAGATATTTCATCGGAATCAGCTAATAGGTGCGATGCTGAACATACTAGTAAGCTAAAACTCATGTGCAAAGTACCCAGAAAAGATGGTACAAACATGAGCAAAAGACCATGAACTAGAAAGCAGACACAGGGAACAAACTTCCCCCACAAGAGTAGCATGGAAAACATAACTTATTTCACACAGATTCTTTATCTCATTAAAGCTAGAAATGGTACCAAAAAAAGAATGAAAAAAAGCCTGGGGATAAGTATTAGAGGTCAGTTGTTTGAACAATGGAGTTCTACTGTGTAAAAGCAACAAATACTGCAAATACTTTGCATTGTATCCTGTCTGGGAGTCCGAAATGGAAGAGGGGGTGGCTCAGCTTCTCCTCTTCAAATTCTCCATCATTAAGTAGTGACCATTGAAAAGGTTAAAGATAAAGGAAGATGATGGAATAACTTGTGTGGACATCAGTGCTCCCCAGCTAGAGTCAAAGAAGGCTTCAGCATTGCATCATTTGGATGTGTGCATGTTTATACGTTAAATAAATTCTCTCACCCAGAGTGTTGGTGACCCAGTCTCTCCGCCCCAGAACTAGGTGACCATATTTTTACCCATTTCCTGGAAACCATGCCTACTTCGTGCTGCTCCCTGAACTCTACCCTGATATTGCATGGGGTTGTGGGGCAAAACCATCTCAGGAAAGATGTGAACAGATGGGATGGATGAGCAGGAGCCAGGGATCAAACTCATGCCCAAGGCCTATTTTGCTGCTACGGACAGATGTATATAGCTTTAGGTTTGCTGATGAGGCGTAATGGTTGAGAGGAAGATGCAGTTACTCTTGTGTGAAAGATGGTTCTCAGGAGAGCCAGCAAGTCAAGCAAAGGCGATGACAAGGGCAGAGACATATCTTAAACACAAAGCTTTTTTCTGGAACTTAAGGGACCTTATGCTGAGTTGCAGTCATGTTGCATTGGATAAGGATTCACAGCTCTGACCTACTTCTGAAGTGGTGGGTAGACCACTCCTGTTTTTCCTCCTCACAAAATATATCTGACAGAAGACATTTTTTTTCCCTGCACATTAAGTCAACTTCCTAAGGCACAGAAAGACAGAATTCAGTCTGCCCCACGTCAGGGGAATCTCCTCCCAAGCTCTGGGAGGAAGTTGTAACCTCCAGGACTTAGTCTGTATGCTGTAGGCTTGGCGGAAAACCTCCAGGATCAGATTTAAATCTGGGGTTATGCTAAACATTACCACTTCATAAGCCATCATATCTTTTTTTGTGTGCTGCTTCATTAAATGCACAAAGTGTCTTTTAACTTAATAAGCTAGGTACTCATTTCAGTATAACCATCATTTATTCCTTTACATCAAAGTCATTTCTTTTACTACCTAAGCTTCTGCGGGCCTTGTGGGTAACCCCAGCTGTATTTGTGTTCTTGCTGAAGATAAAAGTCAGCCAGTAACAAAATTCATTATGGAAAATTTGGACAGGTGAAACTCCAGTGGATTTGCAGCTAGTCAGATAATTTAGCTCATTCTTTTTGATTTGCACTGTTTAAATGAATATATCCATTACCTATCAAAGAAAATTTGCTCTCCAATTTATCAAACACATTTGCCATAGCATAAACAACAAAATCCACAAAACTGAAAAATAAAGCACTTTTGTTCATAATTTTCCATCCAAATTTATATTTTGGTGTTAATGAATGTGTGCTTTAGTAACAATACTGTAAGCAAAGTGAAAGATACGTAGGATCTTGCAGCATTATCTATTCTACTGTAGCAAGCCTCTGTCAACAATTGTACTGAGTTTGCAGAGCCTGTAATCCTATACATTATATATATTTAACAGTCCACACAAATACATATTACACAAGTCCCTCAAGCAGAAGTGCAAACAAGCATGAGGTCAAGTGTTCACAACATTTTCGACATTTGAGCTCTGCAACTGCGAGACATTCACTTCTTAGTTCTGTGTTTTATATACAGACATGCATAAAATGTAATATTATAAAAAAACAGTCTATGCACTAAAGCTACAATATATGCCCTATATGATTCTTACTTTCCTGGAAAATATTTAAGTATTACAGTGAGGGCACCACACAGAACTAGCATAGCTCTCCTTCATATAAAAATCTTTGCACAATCTTGCAGTTGCTCTAACTTTCTGCTTTTAAACAGAATCTGTATTTTTATGTCCATGTTCTTGTTCCTACTGAACTCTATTACAAAAACTCCCAGTAACTTCAATAGAACTTAGATGAAACAAAACCATATTGTTATTTTTTTTTTTTCCCCTCTTTTCCTATCTGGACCAGACATTTGGTGCCAATGGGGAAACAATTCCTTTTGATGAGGGATGATATTTTTGTCTTCTATTTACTTTATACAGGGAGTAGACATTTAGAATGCAAACAGAAATGCTAGCTAGCGTAGCAGACAGAAAGAGATTGATTAGAAAGCTATTATTCAGATGATATCACTAGAATCCCTCCACAAAAATGAGAAAGCAGAACTCAATTCAAGTAGTTCTAATTGCATCAAGTTTGAGCTCCATCTATTTTAGCCAATAGGTTTCCTGAAACTATTTTAATAGGTTGTGGAGATATTTAATAAGAACAAATAGTATTTGTAAAACTAATTATTTTTAAAAAATGGCCAAATCAAATAAGATGAGGTTGACAGAGTAAAACTGAAAAGAATTTTGCCTCCTCCTCCCTCAAACCCAGACAGAGCAATAATCCTGAAGAATATTCTGCAAAAGATGAAAAACAGATGGCAATCGTAGAATAAAATCAAGGTTACATGACTGTTCACTTTTCTTGTCTACTGCACGTAGCATTATCCACATCGTTATAAACATAACTTTTTTTTTATAATGTTATGATTGGTGCTGAAAATCCTGATGTAACTTTATGATCTTGCTACTTGCCTTGTCAGTTATGTGTCTGAGACGTGACTTGATGTGCACACATGCCCACACACATTCAACCACCTTTCTAAGCATGTTTGCAGAACGGTTTCTTCTATATTTTCAATTGTACCACAGAAAGATGCTGTCAGTTAATTGTCCAGATGAAAGGTGATTTTCTGAGGTGACAAAGAGGTGACAGACTAATATCCCTAAGTTACAACATATTTTAACAGAAATCAAGGGATCTCACAGCTTCCAGGAAGCGAATAGCTGCCATTAGGAAGAAATTATTTTTTTCCAACATTATGTATGTCTTTGGCATTCTTCTGAAGCCCACATGCAATCTAGAACAACTAAGCACACAGATGGACAAATATCTAACCCCTCATCCCCATTAACTGTAAATGGAAACCACTTTGTGAACAGAAATAAGTAGAAGACTCTTCTTGTCCCCTTTTTACCAGTCAAAAATCAGATGAATCTGATCGTAATGCACTAAACCGAAGCTTAGAAGAAATACCACAAAAATGGCTAATGGCAATCAAGCTCAGAGCATGAGTAGAGCTTGCCTTTTCTGGCCAGCAAGTCACTTAGAGGGCTTTAGTTGCACCAGCTCACTAAGTACATTTATTCCATGGCACTTAAAAGCATGATCTCAACTATATACATGATGTGAATCACCATTTTATCCACCTGTGGTTATGCCTAAGCAACAAATTGAAACAGTCTGCACTGCTAATGGTGAAATGAAACAGTCCTGAAAGTTCAGGCTTTTAAGGAATACACTAACCTTTGTGTCCTTATGTACATCCAGCAAGTCCAGTACATCTACTTTTGATGAAGAACATTCAGGGAGAATTTAATTCATCTGTTCCAGTGTTCAGTCTAAAGAAGTCTTTAGTGGTTACTGAAAAGACCAGTGAGGAAGGGATAAAGCAACTCCAGGTATGCAGATGGAAAGATCAGACATCTCTGCTGAAATGGTGTACAACTCGCCGAGCCTGTACAAAAAAGAGAAGCAGCTTGTTGCATATTTGAAACAGAAAACAATAAAAGAAACACTCAGTTACCCTCTTCAAGACTGAAAAGAAATCTTGTGCGGTAGGGCCCCAGAGGTAGTGCTTGCCAGGTCATGTTTTTGAACATACTGTCTCAGCATCTTGTAAACACTGGCAGCCTGGAATCTGGAGCGCAGGTTAGTGAGGAAGGGGAAGGAAAATTACGGCAAATGTGTTTCACAATAGCAAGCCCTAAACAAAAACCTTTCCCGATAACAGAAAATTGCTAATTACACGTGTTTTAAGTGGGCTACAGGAAAAAGAATGTTAGAGCTTTACAAAGCAAGAGGCAATATACTGCATGTGCTACTGTTACTCTGCTGCCTTTTACCCTTAACAGTGACCAGAAACGTATGTTACAGACATTTTTAAAATCACGGGAAAAACTACTTTTATCCTGAGAACAATGCCAGACCTGTCTGGAGAAAATGTTAATAGTATTTAGTCAGAATTGTTTGACCGTTCTTGTTCTTTTTCCTGGTTTTTTATAATCTATCTATGCCTCCATATTGAAGAAATTGGACACAGACACAAATGTGAATAAGGTATTTATTTGCAAAGCCTGTACTACAATTTCTAGCTCTAGTCATGAACATATCTACTTTCTTTCAAAGTAAATCAAACCCCAAGAAATCTGGAATACAGTTAAGCCCTCAAAATCATCAGTGCCAATGTGACCTGCCAAAAGACATTAACTCTGTAATTATTCTGTTATTCAGGAAAAAATACTTCTGAGTGGAGAAGCAGAATTCAGTCAAAGGGATTCTACAGAAACATTACAAAGAACGACCAGTTTGAGCACCTTACAGTATGGTCAGTCTAACAAGTGGGGTGGCTTTGCACACTTGGAACTAAATTTTGTTGTTTTATGTTTGATGCACTAATAAAAGAACATAGAAATGTACAATGCAGAAGCTGCAGAATCTGCATTGAGTCTAGGAAAACAGCAGCTATCCTTTCTTTGCAATGAAGTGTTTATTTCACTACATAATTTCCATCTACATTACATATACTACTTGGCTCAAGAGCAGTTTATTTCTGACTGCTGTTGCCTGTATGATACATGATTTACAATGCTGAATTAGTTGGTTTTTCCATCAGAAACATATATTTGTTAATAATTTATTAGATAAATGGCTTCTGAATGAGCAATTTAAAAAATGTAAGCAAATCAATGGCAAAAGACACCAAGCAGCATACTATAATGATACAATAATTCGAGATCATACATTAGACCGAACTGATAATGTCCCAAAAGCCCTCTTTTGATAGCTCAGTTTCATAGAGCAAATATTCAGCTAAAATAACTAATAAAACATTTCACCTACTGCTCTGTGAAATCATGCTGGTATCATGAACACTCCCTTTGAAAACTAATAGGTTGGCTCCAGAAAAAGAACAAATGAACAAGTAAAAAAATCCTACAAAACTTCCCTGCCAGTTAAGTATACATCGAAATGAGATTAATAGTCACATGAAGGAGACAAATGAATTTCCCTCTCAGATGTGTGAACAGGACTTTGGAAATCAGAAAGGTCTGATTCCTTTGATGTCAGAGATACTAGGGATATAGATTGTAGCACTAGATCCAAAGCGTTTCCCATCACTCTTTTGTGGACACAGACCATGAGAGAGGCAAATGTGATAAACCCCTTACCAGGGAGCTCTCAAGGGCTCTTAACTTATCACAAATAAATCATGCTCTGAGTTACTGAATTTTCAGCTAAGTTGATCACAAGGAAAATTAAATGTATTCTAAGGGCTGTGCTTTGACAATCTTCACTGCCTTTTGAGATTTTAGCAAGAAGTAGACAGATTTGAAAACACTTTTGGAGGAAAGCTGCATATACACGTTTTCCCTATTTCCTATAAATGTATTTCATGTATTAAATAACTTGAAATTTTCCAGGGCAGGAGTCAAGCTTCCTAAGAATAATGTTGCTGAAAGTCCTATCATTTTATAGGCATCCTGTAATTGTAGAATGGACCGGTTTCCCATCAGACTTAAGGAGACCAGTCAATAATGTGTTGACAGTATGTAGACTTATAAAATGGATACTGGTGAGTTTAAACACATGTATTCTGCCAAGAATAGATTGTTTGCAAACTTAGTAATAGATAGGATTTCTCTTCTGTTATTTGATGAAATCTCTTATTGATTATAAACAATAAGTTTCAGGAATGACAAATCTACCAATAAAAGCCACAATTCAACATGGAATATATGCAAATATCAATATACGTAATTATATATAATGATCACAAATGTCACCAATTTATTTACTGTAAACAGTTTAAATGAATACATATGAAGTGAAAAATCAAATTAAGTGGGATAATATCATTATTTTTTTTATTTGATTTCTAACTGAACTCTTTCTTTTTGTGCTAATGAGAACACTACAGATTTTTGTTTAGTGACTGTTCATTTTCAATATGCAATTACTCGCTCTACCTAAGACTAGATTATTTGGCCAATGTGTCCTTTCAGACTGCAAGCCCAGGATCCACAGAGGCCTCCACGCCCCACAGGACGGCAAAAGGACATGGTAGATCCAAATACTTTTAGTTATTTCCCAGAGTAGGATTCCTTTCAACAGACTGCTTTTCTTGTAAGGGTGCTAGCCTTAGATTCAATACTAGTAACCAGTAAGTTGTGTCACTCTTTTTGCACAAAAAACCTCCTAGCTGTTTTCTTTGTAAGCTAGATACACTCAGGCATATCCAGGAGCTTTAGCAATACAGAAGAGGCAAAATTTTTAGGGACCCAAGCAGTTCCTGCATGCAAAGCCTTAGCTACTGTTTTGGTTTATTAATTGCTGCTGGCTTCTGGTCTTCTGACTGTTCCCAGTTGCTTCATGTTACTTTGCTCCTGGGCTCCCTTTTGAAAAGAGCTGGTTGGTTCACCACATATCCTATGCATCGCTCTGGCTGTAGTTCACATGGACATCACTCCCCACAGGCGTTAGGGACTAGACCTTGCCAGGCCTGACACCTTCCACCCTACACAGTTGTTTGATTATAACCCAGCCAGCTGTGCTCCTCACATACTCCCGCACGCCCTTATGACACATCTCCTGCCTTTCCTCCATTCACTTACTGGAGAGACAGGAGGAGAGGAGGACTACACAATAAGAGAATAACCAATTGATGTAGATGCATCATTCCTCTCCATTAAGAGAGCAAACCCCTTACTCAGCCACTCGATGACTTAAAAGCATTTCAAAAGCTCATTGAATTCAAAGCAAAGGATATTGTCTCTCATTAGAAACTTTTCAAGAGGAGTCATATGCAATGCATAAAGGTTTGCATTGGTCCAGGCTGAGCTGGTTCCCGCTCCTACCAAGGGCAGCTAGACACTGCGCAGCTGTGTGGCTGCACCAGTGTCCAGTATTGTGGACTCCAACGATTACAAATCATCAGTCAAGGCACATTAAAAAGTAAGATCTGCTGAAGGCTATGTTTGTTTGTTTGTTTGTTTTTAATAATGAACTTGAGTTGGTCTACTGGTTTCCTTCTCTGAATCTGCTAGATGCATTTTTTTGTGTGTTTCAGGTACAAGAAAGCATTCTGTAAGCAATCTTATGAAAACAGACAAAAAGACAAGAGTTCCCTGATTCTGGAAAGGCACAATTAAAAAAAAAAAATCAATTTTATTTTAGTTTGGAAAATGGCAAGCAACTAAACACTTGTACATTTTAAGAAGTGACCTCTTCTTTCTTCATGCATGAAAGATACTCTCCCTCAAATAAGACAAAAAAAGAGGTCATGTGCATACAACTAGTCCATCGCAATGTAAAATAAAATGAGTTAGATTAAACTATGACAACTGATCATACATGTTGCTTCAACGGAGTGAGACAGAAGGCACTAAATCTCAAAGGGCAGACATTTTTTCTCTTTTACTTATCGCTGTGATTTCTTGCAGTAATAACTACCTGAGGTAAGTCTAAACATCAAAGGTCATTCAGACTAAGACCGGATGAACAATACTTCATTTTTTGGTTTTAGTGCTATTTTGAGTCCATATTCAGATATAATTTCATAATATAATAGTTAATGTGTGTCTTTCTAAGGAATTTCACATCTCAGTATTTTAACTGAAACCAATGTAAAAGTTAAGGTGATTAAGACACAGCCAACTGGATACATATCCTTGTAGACACTGCTGTGAAAACAGCACTGAGAGCAGCTATAGCTGCTTCATGGCAGTGAAGAGGCTGTCCTGGCAGCAAGTGTCAGGACTGCTCTGGCAGGTTCAAGTCACAGTCAGAGCTAGTCCCTACAAAAACAACGAACTTGCCATGAATGCCATGAAAACACATACAGAGAGCCATAATTATGTGGCTGGGGAGAAAGAAGAGGGAAAAAAAGAAGAAAAAAGAAGAAATACCTGAAATAGGATGCCTATGGCATCTGTCCAACCCTGACAATCAGACTGCCCCAACTTCTAAAAAATCAGAGCTTCTAGTATTTGTGTCTCTGGGGTAAACCTTTCTGAGAGATGGCCTTAGGGCAGTCAGATTGGGAAGCCCTCCAGCACAGATCTGCAGGGCTGACCATGCACAGCCCAGGAACTCTTGACGGAATCTGGGAGGAATTTCTATGGATTGCTTCTTTCACCTGCCATATATGTATGAAGCACAATTACCCTCAGTGAAACAACTCTCTGTTCTTGCAAGTTTTGACATGCCACGTATTACCTATTCATCTGTTATTCAAAATGTTTGAGAGATGTGTGACACCATGGCATGTCATCATGACCACCTTACCACTGTGTGCATCACCAGCTTTTCTGTTCCAAGTTAAATTTTGATTGCAGAATAGAATGAATTTCAAGCAGCTTGATAATTTGCCATCAAAAACCTGAATACTAGCAACCTGTATTTTTTAAAAGATACATTTTTTCTCTCGAACTCAAATTTGAGTGTGATAAAACACAACTTACACTATTTATATCAATGTGTAATAGAGGTTGGTAAACATGCTGTGCTAGTGCATCCACATTTCAAAAGAAGCACAGACCTCCTGTTTCTACTGTTGAACTGTCAGGCAAAAAGTGGCATCAGCATTCCATGCTGAGTAACGTGTTACTACAGTGTCAACCTGGTGCAGTGTCTCTGTACTAAGAGAGTTACAAGTCAGAATCATTCTCAAACTAAAATTATATTTAAAAAAAAAAAAAGTGTGAAATATGCAGTAAATATCTTGAGGCAGGAGTCTGAAATAACAAGGTTCTATTGTAAGAACGCGTATTTAATAAGAAAAACAATGATAAAATAATCATGGACAAACTTTCTCAAAGTACCCTTCAGCATTGGTATGTACAACAAACAAAATCTCATTTATACCTGAGTACTGCTCAAAGTATCACAAAAGAGCATGTATATGCCTTTAATTCACCATATTCCATATATACACCATATATGCAATACATAGGTATCACATACAATTCATATAGGCTGAGCAGAACTACTGGTTCCTCTGACAGGTCAAACGCTGCTTGCAGACCTGCCTCCCACAAAATACTGGGCATTGATAGAAAGAAAGAGCTTCTTATCTTTCTGACTGAAATCCACACAGCAGTAGTCTGAACCCCAAACCAGATCATATGCACAAGTCCCAAGTTGTCCCAGCCCCATCAGCTTTCCACAGGAAGAGCAGCCTCATGCAAACTTAACTTCACAGACCTAAACTGACTTAAAAAATCCACAGACTGTAGAGAGCAGTAAATATGTTCTCAATGAAAGTATCACTATGGCTTGTCTTTTCAGTACCTTTGCCCAGTAAAGCTAGGGTTTTTTCTCATTTGGAGATGAAGCACAGGCCAATCATAAAATGAGTTAAATGGCTCACAACACCCGCAGCTGGTGGGAGAACAGGAGTTTTCCATGGGCACACTAAGGGACAGCTGCCAGGTGCATGAGGCAGCATTGAGGGTATGGATGCCCCATGTGTCTATCTGTACAGCCCATAAAAGCAGCCTGTTGCTACCCAGTCAGTTGTTTAAACAGTCTAAATGGCCACCTTTTCCGAAATCAGTTCTGCACTTTGAGCAAAGACACTGTCAGCCATGAGGAACGCAAAAAAGTTGCCTGTGCTAACAAAATTACCTTGCTGTTTCCTGGTTTCCTTCATAAACACACACAGAAAGAATTGCTCTGCACCACATAACAGCTGTGTTTGAGACAGAGCAGCAGTCTTTATTTCCATGTTGCTTTTATGTCATTTCCCATCTTGCCCAAATGCTGCCAACCATCATATTCACAGCAGATCTGCAAATAATTTTTCCTTTCCAGACCAGAGGTATTCAGTCCAGTCTCAGATGACATGGTTGAAGTTTCACAGCGTTCTCCTGTCACGTGTCAGATTAATTAACTCAGCCTTGATTAATTAAAATTAGAAGTTTATTTTATTCAACCATCTAAAATACCAAATTCCACTGATTTCCTGCAGAGATACACAGGCACAACAATTCCCACTGCAATCTTTCATTATTCTTTACAGAGATACTGTGCCATATTCCATACTCCCACTAGAATTTTACTGATGTGTCTGTACCGATGTTGGTAAAATTATTCTTGATTTACTTTGGCACAAAAGAGATCAGCATCAGGCCTATTGGGATAAGACAGTTCCTCCCCATGGTCATATTTACTTTACTTACGACTACAAAAAACCCACCCAACACTGCTCAGACAACTTCAGTATACCATGCTTCCTCATGGGAAAAAAAAAAAAAAGAAAAATTGCATCTGCTCTAAGGTGATCTGCTGCTCTTTGTGGTTACCTGGAAGAATGAGAACAATATCAATCCAGCAAAATATAGAGTTAACTCTGATGTTCAGTTTCACATGTACATACAATCTTCTTTGGTGCTAAAGAACTAGACAGTTCTCTTCAGTGACAGATCTGGAAGTAAGATTTTTTCTTCAACAAAATAGGAATGGCTTTCATTAAAAATTGAAAAAGTGATTGAAACAAAAACAGGGTCAGCTGAAGCTGTCCCCACTTCCCTTGTTACTTCTCTGTACGTGTGTTTACCAGTTCTGGTAAAAAACAGTGGGTCCTCTAGAAGAGACCACCAACAATTGCTGTCTTTTGCTTGTGGTGTTTCATCAGCTGAAACTGATAAGAAGGCTGGGGAAAACAGTTGAAAAAGAGGCTTATGATAAATGAAGATTGTCAAGGATATGCAGGTGAGTGACAGAAGCTGCCTCACTGAAAAAGGAAGATGAATGCTTGAAAAGAATTTCTTTTCACTTTGGTGAATAGTTTCCTCTCTATTTCTGTTAAACATATCAAGATCAGTACTATCTGGAACAGTTTTTGGGTTTTCAGAAGCCAGTTAACATTAGCGAGTAACCTCATTCATGTCAATTTTGGAAATTAAGTGTGTATCTTTAGGGTGCTTAGGTACTGGGGTGGTAAGAACAACACAAGAACCTGAAATTAGCAGAAACTGTAAACATATTGAAATAATGCCACTTGTGGTAAAGTTTCAGCAGGCTGTGTGGAAGAGTGCTGGAGCCTCTGTGGATGCATAGAAGGTCTGTTTAGCCACAAAAATTGGCCAATAGATCTGCTCTTTCAGCTCTATTTTGCAGCCAGAACACCTGTTAATTAATCTATGAAACTATAAGTTACGTGATGGAGCCAAGAAACCTTAAAGGCAATCCCACCGGGCCTTTCCCAGTAAAAGACTTCCGCTTATGTTCGTGTGACTACTTTGCACAGAGAGCTTGCAAATGGGTTGCAAGAAGTCAAGCAGAGACTCTGATAGCCCCAGTTTAGCAATCTGGACACAAAGAGCACTGATTTAGCTCCACACTTGTACAATTCCACCTGTGAGCTTTAAAGACATGCAGAATGTACATTTCCTTAGGAGTTCTTGCCACTGCTGTAGCGCTAAAAACATCTGTAGCTGAAAAATCTCCTTTGAATTAAAATAAGAAAAGAAGATTCTTTTTTCCCCCTTGTGATAGAAGAGGCATTATTTTCTATTCTTTTCTGGTGAACAAGCCTCCCCCATGCAATCAGGGGAATGCTTTCTAGGTTTTATTTTTCCTACAATGTGTGGTTTACTTTAATTAATTTTTCAATGAAAATGGAGGTTCTTATGTACTTACTTGACTCTGGGCTTTACAAAAGACCACAAAATATGATTGGGCTTACAATCAAATCAAGAGCACTGGCAACACTGAAAAAACACAAACCAAAATACCCATCAGCAAAACACCGTATTTTCAAAGCAGGTGCTTATGGAGAGAGAGCTCACTTGTTTTCTTACAATTCCCCCTTGAGTCAATTTTGCATTACACACCAGCTATGCATTACTGGCAGATGGGGTTGATCTGGCACAGCGTGTGACCCAAAAAGATCATCAGTGGCTGTTCACCAGATCCTATTGCCCACTCTGCATACAGCAACAAAGACCGCAATGGATGTCAGAGGCAGCTGGATGCCAGAAATAGTTGGGTGGGCCTACCACAATGCCAACATCACCTCTGGTTCTTATGCTCCCTTTCACTCAGGCTAAAGTGACACTACTGACATTCAGCAAATCTACTTCTACCGCTGGTTTTCTTGAAACATCAAGATAAAGGCAACTGGAAAGGCAGTGGGCAGAGTTGCATTGAACACTGACTAGTCATAGATGTATTTGCAGCCATCTCCTCTAGCCCTGACCGGGGCAGGTATGGTCTTAGTGTAGGTAGGGACTGATGGATGTCTGAGGAAGGGGTTTAGTCTACCATTTAGAATGAGTACTTTATTTATTAGAAGGGGTACTTTCAGGACTACACAGAAACAGTCATTCCTAAATCAATGTCTGAGAAGATCTGTGTCCAGAAAGTGCTTACTCCTTTTTTCATACTCTTGTCTAGACACCTATGGGACAGATGGTTCAAAGGATCTAAATCTTATTTCTCTAGAACAGAAGGCTGTGCCCTTGGGCTTGTTGCTGTCACAGTATGCATATAATCTCCACTTGTGTTTTACTTAAGCTCAGCTTGACCACCAGTTATAGCCTTTGTGGTAACTCATATGGGCAATGATGATTTACCGTCAAATAAGCTTAAAATTAGAGATGGTCAGAAAAAAAACCTAGGAGAAATATTTTCCTGTATTTGTCAAACTAGCTTTGCTGAAAGGTAAAAGAATAATCTTATTTGCAAATTTATTTATGCAAATGAATTATAACTCTCAAATGAGTACTTGCATAGACAAACTTTCAGGTTCAAGAACTCAGGTGTAAGAGCTGTGGTCATTTAATTAATTTCTATAGACACCTTTCTGATCAAACAGATTAATTTTAAAATGTGCAAAATGGACAGAGGTGCAGCAGTTCGTACTACATCCAGAACAATTCCTGCTCAGCATTGCTAATTAGGAAATCCCAGAAGAACAAGTAATATGATACTCTGTAACACTGTTGAAAATCTGAAAAACAGCGAATTCTAAACACTCAAAACAGAAAGTCTTAAGAACTCCCAGTGCAACAAATCTGTTCCATATGAAAGCTTTACAGCTCTTGTTCAAAGTCTCAACAAATGCAAATATCATCACTGCATATAGACTCTGAGCTGATGTAATTTGCTGTAGCTCCATGGAAGTCAATGATGATACATTGATTTCCACTAATGAGGGTCTGACCTAAAAAATGCTGCATTCGTTTACCAAAGAAATGCTTCCCCCCTCCCCTACTTTCAAACTTTATTTAGCTTTTCTCTAGGGGAGCAGAAGTGCTGAATTAGCATGTAAGTACACTCAACATCTACACCATGAGTCAAGAAGATCCTAAGTGCAAGGAGGGCATAAGAAATTCACCACTGTGCCTCTCCTTACTACAAACTGAGATAAACACTGTCATAGAGATGAAGAAAGAACAACACAGAAGGCGTTCAGGAAAATTTTCACTTGTCTAGAAAATCCATGGCAGTAATTGGGAAACAAGGTAGATAGTTTTATGACTCCAGGTACAAATAAAATTATTTGCTCCTGCCACTGGCATTTAGGAAGAACGAATAATAAAAAAGAGTTTACTTGGCTCTTTCCACAAAAAAGTTTTCTAGAAGAAAACTTCAGAGAAGCGAAACGGATTGGAATAATAAAAGTAATTTGTAATCTATCCTGCTGTTTTGGCAGTGATTTTTTTACTCTTATAAAAATACTATGTTTTTTTTCTGATATACTGTAAGAACAGAATAAAACTTTTCTTAAGAAGAGTGATGAGTGACCCAGTTTTTGAGGTAGTGTTCATATCATTATCCTCTGGGTTTTATGTTTAGAAGATTATCTTGACATTAGGAAAGAAGCTTTTCTGTATTTTTTCCCCAGTTAAATTTTGAACTCTATGCTTACAGGGAAAACTAAGCTGATAAGAGAAGAGAAAAAAGGTTTTGAACAAGAGTTTCATTTAAAAAAACCCTTTTAAGGATACAAATATCTGAAATTTCCTTTTGGGTTCCATTTCCCAAACAAAGCACTTGTTGGATGACTTATGTGACATTATGCCCCTATCTAGGACTCAAAAGTTATGTGGTGAGGCTCCTTAGGTTGCAGCAATTTTAAGTAGGACACTTATTCACCCCACTGAAGAGAGCAAAGCCCCAGGCACCCAGTGTACTTGCCTACCACTTGTCAGAAGTATTCACTTTGTTTGGTTTAGAAGCTGGGAATCTGCCATGGCTGGGAGTCACGGCTGTGACTCTATTTAAGGAAAGCATTTTACTACGTTTCTCTCCTTGGTCATACTCTTGCACCTTGATAGCACTGCAACCCACAACATGGTCAGGTCAAAGAGTATTTTTCATGTAAAAAATTCTTTCACCATAGTCACAGGTGCAAAACTTTTATTATCCAAGAAAACAATCCCATGAAAGTAACTTATGCAAGAAAAACGAATTTGCCCATCCAGGCAACAGTTAAAAATATACACATACCGTATTTGCTCACATGCTTTTCTTTCTTGATCAATAGTATAAAGAAGATTCGTGCTTGAATTTGTCAGTAATAAAACCGAGCTGGGAGTGAGATTTGAATGAGGTGTTTTTTGCCAGGCCAGATAAACAAATTCACCTGCACATCAATGTTTCAAAGTTTCTAGTCATTTGCTAATGTAATACCTTTTATACAAGGATGACATATTCTAAAGGTAATTTTCTTTTATTCCTATTAGATGCCTAAATCATCCTCTGTGCTCATCACATAAACTCTGAAGGGCTCAGTGGCTACAGCCTACAAAGGTTGACCTGAAATATACCACAAATTGCCTGATTTAAGGCCAGAAGGAAACTCATACCATTCACTTTTCTACGAGAGCAATTCGGATGTAATATTATAATAACATTTTTATAGTTTTCAAATGTAAAAAGCCAACCATATAATCATCACTTTCTTTTCAACATAATTATAGTCATTTTGTAACATATCCAGAATGTAAACACAAAAGAAATGTAATTGTAGTTTTTCGCAACAGCTAGTAAAAACACCATTTAAACTTAAACCCACAAAAACATTGTCATTCCTCATGCTAGTGCTGCCCGGAACAGCAGAAAAAAATCCTAAACCTTGTTGTTTTATAAAGCTTATCGATTAAACAGATGACTGAAGATAGAAATTTCCAAGTTCAAAAAGTAGAACATCCCAAGTGGTATAAGAAGGGTTTTGCATACTGTCAGTGGAACAAAGATGCACAGAGCATTTGCACAAAGTGGTTTTGATATCAATAGGCTGAATTGTCAAAGCTATGAATCATCATAAAAAAAGTGCCTCTAAGAAGTAATACAAGACTTTGTAAGATGTTCTGTAGTGAATCATAGGTTTTAAAAAAAAACAACAAACCCAAACTATTTTACTTCTTTTATCTGTTTTTTCCCTATCAGAATAATATTACAGATAACAAAAACCTCATTTTTACATTTTAGTGTCCTATTGTATGTGCCCTCAAAATAACAATAATTGTTCTCTTTTGTTTTAAGGTTGCTGTGAATCTCTGAGAAAATATTAAGACCAAAAAAATCGCAGCATTTCTTTCAATACTGTTGCTGAATTGATTGGATATAAAGATTAGCATTCACTGAATTGTTTCTACCTTTTTTAGTGATCGTTCTATAATATCACTTGCATTTTATCTACCTTTTTGTTATATTCTCTGAACATGCTTTCATATCTTCAGAAGGCAGACAAATACTAGGGAAACAATGTTCTAGTCATTTCAGTTTTTCTCATTAGGAAGAAAACTAGCACTTTTGTTCAGAATAGGTAGGCTCCAGAAATACAGCATATCAAGCTTACCATGTTGAAGTGAAATATGACTTGTACAGATTGATCAGATAAATTCTAGGCTGTGTAACAATATGCAATCTTCTGCTTTGTCCACCACCCAAGCTGCAACAAACAGGGAACTGTTTTATACATATTCATATTGTCAAAAAGGAAATGAGGCTTCAAAGAGTCTGGGTGGCATGAAACAGGCCTGGGAGGTATGAAACAGAGCTGCACAGCAGCACGCATGTGGACCAGGGGAGCCCAACTGATCCAGCAGGTGCATCTATAATTGCGTGCAGGACCCTGAGGATTTCTTCCCTGCTGTCCCAAGGGAAACCTCAGTTCCAAGACCAGCTGCTAGAAACAGACAGATTTGCAAGTTTGGTTCATCTAATCTGACACTTGCATACGGGACAGAATTGAATGATGAAAATAAGTAATGAAAAATTTTCCATTATTGAATTTTTCTTCTTTTAATAAACTAGGATCTATTTCCTCATAAGAAGTGCAGAAGCTTTCCAGCAGTAAATAATATATAAGCCAAAATGTATTTCTTATTCATGGATCTGCTGGGAGTTTTTGCATGATCTGGTTTAGCTGTACAAAGCAAGCATTTAAACAGTGAATACAGGCTTCATGAGATCAGTTGGCAGATAGCTACTGCTTCTTTCCCTAGTTCTGGACTACCTTATCAAAAATTCATAGAAAGGAATCCATAACCTGATGGTTTTTAAAGACAGAAGGTAACATTATAGGTTTCCAATGCAATCTGAAAAGATATTAAGATGAATTTTTCAAAAAATTTCCATGGAGTTTGGTATACCACAAGTGTAAAAACGCAAAATCTGTCATGACAGTTAATCACCTAAAACAAGGGAGCCCATTTTCTAAACAAGAACTGCTTGATCAAGCTTTAAGCTTAGAGCACTAAAGAGTAACTTAAAAAATTATCTCAGTGAAAGATGCTTTTGATGAGAATGATACATTTTTAAGGTTCCCTCATCCCCTCTTATGCAATACTTTGCAAGTGTAATGGTATATTTACAAAAACAATAAATACAGTATGAAAAGACAGCTGTTAAAAGTTAGAAGTACACTTTTTAGGTGTTTTGCATCTCTGAACTGTTCCTAGAGAAAAATATCACTCACTGTAAGAATTTATTTTGCTTATGTAGATGTGCTTAATTGTAAATTAGTATCAGTACAGAAATTGCTCTTTAAGTGTTGACTAGTAACTGTGAGTTCTCCCAATAACACTGAAGTCAGTGATAGTAATTTTCAGAATACGTGTAAAAATATTCCTACACAAAAACACCAAAGATTAATCAGAGAAACAGAAAGACTAAATCTTCAGCATTGCCCACTGGTGACAAAAATGTTTAGAATCAAAGTATTAGCTGTGTGAAAATAGTCTTTAATCAACATCACTACCAAGAAGCTCCTGAATGGGGCACAGACACGTTCACAAGGCTCAGTCATATAAGCAATAAACTACAATGAACCTACAAGGGAAAGAACACTGAGGAAGAAGGGGAAATGCAGTTGACAAGGTGTGATCAAACAAAAAAGA
The DNA here is from genome assembly GCA_013398295.1 of Chionis minor. Taxonomy (NCBI): domain Eukaryota; kingdom Metazoa; phylum Chordata; class Aves; order Charadriiformes; family Chionidae; genus Chionis; species Chionis minor. Next base: position 238,131 of record VZSF01004745.1, read on the forward strand.
GGCTGGAAAAATGCATCAAGGCCAGAAAAACAAATAAGCAAATGAAACTGCTATCTGCATAGACTGGGGTGTTAAAATTAATCTCACAATAATTTCTGACACAAATCATAGTTAACACGAACATAACTCTGAACTGAAATTAACTCTGATATGACTTAAAGTTTATATGAGTATTTTTCTTGATCCTCTTATTTAAAGAAGTCTCCCATTTCTGTGAAACACATTTTCTCACCGTGTCCAGCTAGACCCTTGTGATTTCTTGGCAATGTGGCTCCTCAGCTTGATGAGGGAAGGCTGAATCTCAGCACAGATTCCACATCACTTCTGGGGAATACAGAAATGAATGCTGATGGTGAGCATGTGCCCTGGGAGGTGTGAGGGCCACTCCTTGCAATCTGACAGACTTTACTGTCTCGTAGAACAGTCTGGTCACCAGAAAGCAGTCTCAACTCTCCTGACTTAAAAATGCAATGTTGATAGTGGTGGGACCAGTATTAGACCCTCATGATCTTTCTCTGACTTTCTAAGGACTTTTAGTTGATTCCCTTGCTGTATCTCTCCAGGATGGAGCAACCAGTGAAATGCTGATGTGGCTTCCAGGAAGGAAAACTTGCATAAAGTTAAGGGACTTGTCTAAGCAGAGGGTACAGACAGACACCTCCTTTGCTCCGTGTCCTGCCTAAAGACAATTTTGTAGTTGTATGTGTTGGGCAAAATGATGTAGAAACATTTAAGGTGGCTCAAGGAACAGTATAGCCATGGCTATGCTTTCTGATTGTCTCAGGTTTAGGCACAAATGTGCTGTTCTTCCGCAGGTCCTCCAAATTACTGAAAGTGAATTCATTGTCTCAAGCCAAGGATGTCACCATCACATACAAATTCTGTATCTTTCTTCTCCTTCACTGTCTTTCAGTACGGTCTTAAGCACTTGGGATTAGAATTAAGCCAAACAGAAGAGAAGACTCTAAAAGTAATAGACAGCCCTTTCACTGTCTTTCCTATAAGATCTCTCCTTTCCTTTCTCTACCTCCCTCCAGGAACATAGGCACCAAGCACACCTTTTGTCCCAGTGCACCCATCATGTCTGGGTGACATGACATCCAACTTCTTTAAAGGCTAAGTGCTGAAGAGTTGCAGGTCAGCGAACACTTAAACCTCACAAAATGTGATTAAATCTTACAAGCAGCCAGTTAATTTTTAATATGGACAAAAATGTATTTTTGTCCTAGACAAGTTTATTTAGAATCAACTGCTATTTTTCTTGATGCCTTACATTTAATGGATTTTTTTTTTTTTTGCCTGTAGCAGTGTATCTCAATAGTATAGCTCTTCTCACAAAGTGACACCTAATAACTTCTGTTTAAGAAGGCTGAGTTTTATTAGTAATTTCTATTGGCTCTGGCAAAAAAAATCCCTGTATCCCTAAAAAGCAAGGTCTAGTCTCTCTGGTCTTTGGTGCTGACTGAAGTCTTGCAGGAAATCTTTGATATGCAGCATTAGAAGAGGCTGACCAGTCAGGGATGGGACATTTTTACACTAGTGCCGGTGGTTTTGACTGCTGTAAACACCTACTGGTAGCTTTCTAGGATGACTGTATTAAGTCTTTGGCTAATGAACTATTGACAGGAATAAGAGCTTAGACACCTAGTTCGTCTGGACACCTATATGTGAATGCCTAAATTTAGTTGTCTGAAACAAGATCTGAATATTTTTACAAAGTATCAGTATGAATGTCCAAATGGTAAATATAGGTTACAGTCTCAAACATACCTAAACTACATTCACTAGTAATCATTATCTTTGAGTTAAAAATTAAAAGAAAAATCCTGAAACACTCAACTTTCTTCATGCTATCTAGCCTTCATGAAATATAAATGCATCAATGTTATGGTCTGTCAGGAGAAAAGTCCAAGGCTACAAGGATTTGGAAAGGTAGGGCAAGCAAATAGGGCTAGAAAGACAGTGGTCTCTGGTTTAAGCAAGGGAGGCCGTTACACAAACACTCGTACCAACTGCATCATGCTACTGAGTAAAATGCCAGATCTGTTCAGCTTACTGTCTTCTACTTCCTTTTTGGCTATGGTGATATAAATGCAGAGCTAAAAATTTCACTGTTTTGTATAACACATACTTATTCAGTAACAATCCATCATTAAAAAAAAAAAAAAAAAAAAAAAGAACCCCATGCTAGCAAGCCCTGTGCTCTTATCCAGTAAGAACTTACCTTTTTCCTGTGCCTGTAACTCAGAGTATTAGACTCCCCAGGATGCTGGAGCTGCTTAGTTTTACTGCAGCAGTTATCGCCCCCCGAAGCCAATATAACTTGAGTGGGAAAATTATCCCGAGTAGGGGAGAACATTGTATGGTAAAGAGTCAGGCTGTTCTGCTGACTGCTATCCTTGCAGCTCACATACAGAAAAGCAGACCATGCCTGGATAAAAGTGATACAATGAGGTGTATCCTCATTGTACCACCACATCTCCAGTTGCCCCATGAAGAAGACTGGCTGATGCCAGTGTTGCCAGCTTAAAGTGCTGCTACACACACACAACCCTACTTTCTCTGTGGAGCCCTGGCTGCACCCATGCATCTGATCTTTTCCTCCTTGCACAGGACGGATCCATCCTCCCTATCTTTGTGTAGCTTTTTTCATGCAAAGTGCTGACGCAGCAGTTCTGTTTGTGGATCTGCTCAAACTGCCAAAACTCAAATGAGGGAGGTGCATGTTTCAAAATACTCCAACTCACAGAGAAATCTCTTTCTTGACAGATAACACTGATTTCAAATCTGCACTCTGCCATGGCTCCCGCAGACAGCACATGACAAGCTCTGTGACAGTGATTGCAATCGCTGATGATAACAGCAGGATTGTTATCTGCCCTTCAACAGCGTGCTGCCAGCAGGAGCCTATTTAAGCTTGTGAAACATGCAAGGTCATTCACTCCCATCACACTTTTGTTTTCAAATGTCTCTGGGGCAAAAAGTTTTCTTCACTTCTATTATTATCCTCCTAATGCTTTAATTCAGTGATGAAACTTCTCCAGACAAAGGAAGAAATGTGGCAATTTTAATTTTAGTCCATTAACTACACATATTACTTCTACCTTATCAACAAATATCTATTACTTTGCACAGTCATGCGTTAATCTATGTAGCAGCCAACACAGGAGGTTGTACAGTCATCTCCAGCACTCCACAGATATGTGTTTTCCATTATTACTGTACTCAGAAAGCTTTTCCCCCTGGGGGGGCTTCTAATGTGATATTTAGCTTGAATCCTAATGCAGCTAAGCTCCATTAAAACTGTGCACATGGACTCAAAGGCAACTGTAAATAATGCAAAAATAGATCAATACTAATCTTGACTTGTTTATGTGTAATTCTCACGAAGCTCTTGTATTTATTACTCCAGCCACATCCTGTGACATAGGTTCTGACTGGCTGCTCCTTCCCAATCATGGCAGGGACTTCAGGAGTGTGCAACAGCAGCGTTCCTCTTATGGACTATATACAAAATATACAGAGAATTGAATTCTCTCTCTATAAATACGTACAAGGATATATAGAGGATATGTTCCCTAGAATATATTCTTCTCTGGAGAAGAATAAAGTTAAGGATGGAAAATAAATAATGTACCTTCAGTGTTGCTACTCTTGTGGGGCTTAACTTTCTGATCCTATTAGGTGATTTTGTTTTATTTATTCAGCCTTTCAAGCCTAAATAGACTAAGAAAACAACTGTGATTTATTTTAAATCTTAATGGAAGCAAATTGTGTTTTTATATTGTACCTGCTATGTCAGCAGACTGTATTTGTGCATGTATATTCTATGCTAGAAAAAAGTCAAGCATTCACAACGATTTTTTGAAAAAAACATTTGAATCGACTTTTGTACCTCGAAAGTACAACCCCATCAATAATAATAAACATTTAATTACAAAAGTATATATTTTTCTTTTAAAACTAGACTCCCATGAACAAACACCTTTAATAATCTTCTAAAGGTGTCCTATTCAGAAATCTTTCTGAATTATGCAGTTTCCTGGACAGTAAAATGTCTGCCTTCTCCTCCTCTCTGTCCCCATTCTGTTTACCTGTTGTGAGTTTTCTTCTTTTGTTTTTCTCCTCACCAAACCTTTTTGGGAACACCAACTGAAAAGCTGCTTTTTCAAACCCTAAAATAAGTATGTTTTTGAGGAAAACAGCTCCTTGCAGGGCTCTAGCAGCATATTTTGCTCAGTAAAAAGTAGCTGACAGATTGCTGGTGAAAATTCTAATAAGTAATATTAGAGCATTAATACCATCAGCTCAGAGTTTTGTACAACATAGCAAACGGTATGCTGCAGAGCTTGGGATCTCTTTCCAGCTGTCAGCTGACAGTATCCCTGGGTTCCTGCTAATTGGAGACACACCAAGGCAAACAAGTCAGCTAATTCCAGAACAGTGAACTGATTAACTTTGGGTGTATATACATATTTATAAAGAGAGTGCTGCTTTTGTCTCAATAATAAAAAATAGTTCTAGCTTTTAATTTTAAAAGTTGGGGACTACAAACTTATTAATGGCATAAAATAACCCCAGGACTAATTCTTTCACTGAAATGTTTCAAAGACGTATTAATGTCAGAATGAGAGAATGTACATGTATGTAGAAAACTGAGAATAATCAGTCATTATATCATTCCTGCTTACTCATAAAGCATCACAATCACCTTTCCACCATAAAATACAGACATTTTGCAAGAATATACTTTCCCTATTTTAGTACTGAAAATCTACATTAAAATAAAGGTTTATTTTCACTTTTTACCTTTTAGAATTCATACACATTTATCATGAAGCCATAAACTGATAAATTCACATCTTTTAGATCTACAACATCGTAAAGTATTTACTTTGATATTCTTTGGTGTAAATAAGAACGATTGTGTCAGCAGATGCCACTGTCTACTACCATGTACCTGATTCCACTGGTTCCATGGTTTCAAACCTAATGTTTGCAGGGTTCAAGATCCTATTAAGCAGCCCAGAAGGTGGTTCTACTTCATGACCAGCATTTTCTAATCTGGTAAAGAAAGAAAACTAAAGAAATGAAAGAGCTGGGAAACTCTTAGGCAACGTTGATAGGCATGCTGCAGGCTGGCTGCATTGGAAGCTGTCAATGGTGAAGGCAAATGGTGGCCTAAAGCAACTTCTGGTTGTATTTTCCTCTCATTCCTGCTGCATCCTGTTTCAAACAAGAATGTGTGATTTTGGATAGGCCTATCTAAGGTTCATTCTTTTTCAAGACCATGCTGACAGCAACTGTGGTATATATTTAATACAACAATATTGAATAACAGAGGCATATAGAGTTCTGAGAGCAGAGGCTGGAACCCCGTATCTGACTAATAGCAAGAGTGTCTTTAATTTTACACCAGAAACGGGGCTTTTGTATTTGTTCTTCTTTTAGCCCCACCCTTTTTGCATTCCTGGTTTCAGTGTGGCCCAATTACAAGAGAGAGCTGGAAGATGCTTTTGTAAAGGAAGTCCATTAGTCTGACAATGTTGTCCTGGTACGAGGAGCTGTGATTTGAAATCTCTGAAGATGGGAACGGCCTTGAGATTTGGCATCCCACTTCCTAGCCCAAATCAATAGAACACATCTGTGGTTACAAGTAGAATTATTGTGCTGCTACATGGTCAACTCTCATTAGCTTTTTTATTTCTGAGAAAAAAAATACTTTATCAGACTCTATTTTCTGTTCAAAGATGAACAATAGTGTTTTAATCTATAGCTTGCCCTGTGTTCTATGGTCAGGTTCTCTATACATTTATTAGTGTGACTTATCAACGGAAAATCAATCCGCTTGACCACAGCTAAGTTCAATTAGCCGAGATGATTTGGGACATTGTGCTTCATTACTATAGGATTGAAGATGTTATTCTAAGAATACTTTTCCACCACCTCTTTTATAATTTAGAGCTACTGCACATTAACAAACAAAACTTTCTGCCAAGTCCTTGCTACCGTGAGTTGCCAACCACCTTTCCTTTTAAAGGTTTTCTTATTGGTAAAATGATAGACCTGGCAATTATTTTTAAGTATTTTGGGATTTTTTTTGGCCCCAAAATCCAGTCTTAATTTTATATGAACAGTTCTCTCCCTGGAGATTGTAACATCCCTTCTGAACACGGTCCACACTCATTAAATGGAGTCATTATATAGTACAGTGCACTGCTATGGCTGCAGCCAGGAGCAGGAATCCTAAAAGACATGTATTCAAATATTAAAAGATGATATGCAATATTTTCTCATTCCTGAATTATCAAATCAACAGAGGATAGGCTTATGCTTATATAAAGTATTTCAGCTTGAGTGTGACAACATTAATTATCCACTGTAACATGCTGATTTATAATTATGAAATCAGTAATTTAATTCACATGTAATGCAGTAAAAACATTCCTGCCAGTGTCATTATCTAACTGCCAGTGCTTGATGCTTTCAAACTTAGTTAAGCAAATGTCAAAAAATATTATTCTGTTAAACGTTTATACCTACAAAACCAGTAACTATTTCACAAAAATGTTTTAAAAAGCACTGCTAGATGACTGCTGAAGATACTATCTACACATTCCAGACAAGCCAGCCAAGCTCACTGCTGATCATCAGGCATGTCTTACTGTTGATAGAAATAGTGGATATGTACACTCCTTGAGAACAGAAGCTGCCACTGAATCACACAAAAATGATTGATACCAGGATTACTGATTATGTCAATCTGACCATTAGAGCTTCATTCCTGGATGTAGCTGTGTGTTGGCATAGAATCACAGAATCACCGAGGTTGGAAGGGAGCTTTAAGATCATTGAGTCCAACCATCAACCTAACACTGCCAAAACCACCACTAAACCATGTCCCTCAATATCATGTCTACCCGTCTTTTAAATACCTCCAGGGCTGGTGACTCAACCACTTCTCTGGGCAGTCTGTTCCAATGTTTGATGACACTTTCTGTGAAGAAATTTTTGCTAATAGCTATCCTAAACTTGCCCTGGCACAACTTGGGGATATTTCCTCTCATCTTATCGCTTGTTCCTTGGGAGAAGAGACTGCACCCTACAGCCTCCTTTCAGGTAGTTGAAGAGAGTGATATGGTCCATGTGTTTGTAGATTTGTGATGGGATAGTATGAATTACAGATTAATGTAGCACCCACCGAAAGATGACAGAAGCAGAGATGAGCAGTACAAGAGCTGGGATCAGATAAGCCAGTTCACTACACTTGAGGTACTGTATGTTAAAGAGCCTGTGGACTAGTTTTATTCCTGTTAGTCCTTTTACTCCTGAACTAGAGATCATAGCTAGAACAGCAGGCAGTTCTTCAGCCTTGTAGACTTGGTCCTGATGTTCAGACAGGGAGTCACACAAAGGGAATATATCAGAATAACCTTAACAGGACAGTGATCTGCATGAGTGATGCTCTGTCAAAGGAGGAATCCAACTTAAAAACTGGATACAGCAGGTGGTAGAGGGCAGGGAAGAGAATAAAAACCCCAGCGCTGCAGTCAGTAAATCATCCTACAATGGTTTCTTAGCCCTGCACTACATGACGTATTGTGCCTGTGTAACTATTTCTGTGATGGAAGGGATTCCTTCTACAGAAATTGTTTTACCTCTCCAGCTGCTAATGGGGCTGAAGTACTACCACTCTAAGCAGTTCATTAAACCCTATGGGAATAAGCCTGGATAAGCAAGATATAACTGATGACATAACAACATGAGCTGCTGAAATATTTAGGCATAATTTTCAGTTACTGCATACTGGCCTTTTTCAGTTTCCTGGCACAGTTGAAGTGTTACGACTGCTGAGTGTGGACAAGGCCATTTTCTCAGATCATTTTTGAAGAGTGTCAATTCCTTGCACAATATGTCATTTTAATATAAATAAAAGTATTCTACTAAAAGCTACTAAGCTAAAGATAGCTATAAGTACACCAAGAAACATATAGTATTACCAGGAGCATGGCCTATGAGGATTCCTGAAGGCAGATATATAACTTTAAATATAACATTAAAAACATCATGCTTTTAGATGTGTGTATATGTAGTATGATTCAACTCACATTAACTAAAAGCTAAGCAACAAACTTCAGTGGTAATCCCTCTGGAGGCAGCAGAGACAGGCATCTCCCTGGGGTGGCCCACCCCTTCCAAGGTAGTGTTGCAGTGTGTTTGTGTTTTCTATCACCAGGGGTCTTCTAGTTGCCACTCTGAAGCCTGCCTTTCACTCACAGCTCAAATCTCTCATCGAAGGCACCACAGCAGTATTTTCCCATTGTTATTTCACATCCTTGCATCTGCAAGCCTCAGTGTTGTTGTTATGATGTGTTCTTATGGGAAAAGACTGCCACCAGTGTGAGAGTTGCCCTTTTTCCAACCTTTCCCTATGCTTTGGTTACTCAGTAGACCAAATACAATGTACGTACACAGCCTAACCAGTTGCAGCACCTGCCCCCAAAGTGTCCTTGCATCAGCACTAACAGCATCATGTCCATAAACAACTGACACTTTGAGCAGATCTTGAAGACATCCATACGGTTACTACGGAAATTCGTGTGTGTGTGTTGGTAAACCACCTGATGCTGATGGGAGCAGGGCCTGGGGATGATCAGCTGGACCTTGTCACTTCTCTCCCCTGATGACCACCAGGGGTAGTTTTCACTTTCCTTTTTCTCTCCCTCCTCTTCTGTTTTTGTTTTTCCCCAAAAGCTATTTTGACTGTCAACGTCTGCCACCAGCTATGGACCCCACTGATAAATCTCTCTGCATGTGAATCTGTCTCCTTTGTGCCACAATGGGGGATATTTTTTAGACACCTAGTTTTCTGACAGTTGGAGTTAGGTGAAACTTCCCACCCTCAGGCACTGTAGAGATGGAGGGATCTGGCAGAAGCCCTTTTCTAACATCTGACTTTTAAATACTTAGCTTATGTGCAGTCCTGAAGACTGTAACCAATACACAGTAGCAATAGGATTATAGCCTACGCTGGTAGAATAACTTAATTGTTCATGCTCAGTCTTTTTAATATTTCCCACAGCTTCCGTTCTGTTTGAAAGTAAGCCTCAGCCTCACAAGCGCTTTTAAGTCTTTGGTAACATTAACAGACCATAATCACAGAAGAATCGGAACTGCAAGAAGCAAACTCTCTAGTTTAGCGCTTATAAATCAAGATTCCTAAGCTTCTTTGATCACTAGAAAAGTAACTAACCACAACACAAAAGAGAAATAAATACAAAAAAAAGTTACTGAAAAACTAAGCTATTATTTAGACAATTGAAAAAAAACAGGATACGCAAAAGAATGTGGAATACTTAATTCCTTTTCTTTGTGTATTTTCATTATCGATTGTCATTACTAAGACGATTCACAATGGAAAACATCATCCCAATTTTTAATCACTTTAAATACAGATTTGTGAAGCATCACATAATTACCTTTTATTCTCCCTTTTGTACCATAAGGATGATACGAAAAGAGCTATTTTTAAAGTAGCATACTGCAATACATAATGGCCATGTATTTATAAAACATTAACTGTTAGTGAGACTCCTCAGCATAGTGATTTGTTACCCATTGCCTAATGAAAATGAAGCCAATTCAAAACAGTCACCGCTGCAAAAATACCAACTGCAGCACAGGGTACAGATTGCAATGAGCAAGAGAACATCTTTAAAATAATAAGAAAGAAGTGTGAAATATATAGAAAGTTTCAGATTAAGTATGCAAAACACAAAAGCCTTAAATTATAGCATTTTAGAGAGGGGGCTGACCCACCAGCTCCCAAACCAGGAAGACAGTAAGTGAGACATAGCAGAGCAAATTAGCAACACACAGACATAGTTATGCAGTTCCTGGACCAGAGCTGATTCATATCCAGTCTAAGAGAAGCCTGGGGAAAAAGCTAGCCTGGCAGAAGTAGTCTGTTAAAACATTTGCTTACTCATTTTGCTATTAGATGTAATCCATAATTCAGCATTAAGTAGTTTGTTCGAGACAACTCAATGTTGAGAGTGCCCATAACTTTTTGTGAGTCTCCTGATGTGCTTTTCTTAAAGAACTACCTTCTAGGAGTTATTTTAACTTAATTGTTGAGTTATAATTGTTAAGCATATTGCTGGCCTCAATAGCTGTGATAAAATTTGAAAATATTATTAGACTATATATACAAAAAGGCAAATAAAACCAAGTGCAAATGCTGTTGGCTTGTTTTTATTTATTTTTGCATCATGACTTCTGAACAGCAAAGCTTAAGCACATGTTTAGATGCTTTGCTAAACTTGAGCTGAAATCTGGTGTAAACCACAGAAGCGAACTGGAGTGAATAGGACTCAAGTAGGACTTCAGGACTGAAAACTAAGGACATTCTCAAGGAACTTGTGGAACTGGGACTTGGTCTGCCTTTTGCACAAGCTAATTTAGATTCTACTTATCTAAAATACAACTCGGCTGCATATTAATTTATTCAAATTGCTCAAAAGTAATTACTGTATAAGTCAAGAAATAAAGTGAAACAATGTTACAATATAATATGTGTCCAAAAAATAAAAATGAGCTACAAAGTATATGAGGAAAAAGTAGCTTTCATTTACCTTAAAGAAAAGTTACTTCCCATAAATAATAAAAGTAGGTTAAAGCCAAGGGAAATCCTGTACCATGTTCAACAGCATTAAAACTGACATAACATGAATGATTGTCAAAAACTGATGGGATCTGGCAATGTTAAGAAATATTAAATAGGCAAGAGATTTTTTATAATGTTTTACCATTTTTGACAGTTTATATACCTAGAAAGAAGGCTCATTAATAGTTATAAAATGCAACCTATTCAATTTTGTTTCATATGCTCTGAGGCACTTCAGCAGCAATGAAAAGATGATTTGGGCTCAAGTAAAGGCTTTTGTAATAGCTGCCAACTTGACCAAATACTGTTTTGAGCAATCTGGACAAGAAGCTTGACAGTGTACTTAATTCAATACAAAATTAATAACGGCAATTCCAAGCGAAAGCTCTTTCTTAAGGAAGGAGGGAAAGAGAAGGCACCTGCTATTTCCGCACAGCTTTTGTCTTTCTTTCTTTCCTGTTAAGAATTAAAACCCATTCATTTTGATCTACAAGTTCCATTTGGATGAATGGCTGCCTCCAGGAATTAGCCTGTGTCTGAGACGGCCATTTTTGAAATGAAAAAGAAAGTATTTGATACTGAGCCATTCATTGGCTTGGGGTTATGTGAACACAACATTTCCAAGTTTGTTCTCTTCCATTTACATTTAATAAAATATCATTGATTGCCACTTCCTGCTTTAGCCAAGTTACACACGGTTTTTGTTTTCCAAACCCACTCCTGTTTATTTATTCCATCATCCCCTATCTTCCCCTCAGTTGCTAATTTCTATACTACAAGAACAACAACACTCAGGAGGGAAACAGTGGCACCAAAACTCCAACACTGGGACTTAAATTAGTTGATGTAATCTTTATATGACTGTTAGGACCAATAGTGCCTTAGTATTTCTGGAAGATAATGATATATCTATTTGAAAAAGAACCTGTAATCTATATAAAGGAGGATTAGACCTGTAAAGTCCAAAAATTCTTCCCCTCTGCTCTTTGTGGGATATAGAAGTTTGGGAAGACTACAAAAATAAAAAATATTGTATTAACCACACAAGCTTTTATACTTTAACAAGAGAGAGATCAGAAACTGTTGCTGTATTGTCTGAAGCTGCATTTGAACTCCAAAACAAAAATTCTCAGGAATACACGCACTGTAGATATACAAATTGGAGCAAGAAAAGAGAAAATTAAACCCATAAGGCCATGCAGAACAACTGGTCTTGCTGTCAGCATTAGTGATTTTTCCTTTCTTCCCTAAGGGCTGATTGCTGACACTCTACGCCACCAGTAGCTTCTGTTGATGTAGTGAAAGAAGCAGCTATTCCAAGACCCAAAATGTACTTTGCCCCATTCAGAGGTGTGTTTGTAAGCACAGCATCACATTCTTCAGATGTTTTCCAATAACTTTTACAATACAATAATTATTACAAAATACTATAATGTGGACACCAACAACCCTTGAAAGGAAAACAAACATAATCACATCACTTTAGTAACCACACAAAAAAAGCATATACAAAACCTCATCCATTGAAGAGGTAAAGAAAAAGACAAAGTCAAAGCAGACAGAGCTGTAAGGATGTGAACTGAGTGTCTCACATCAAAGGTATATTTTTGTAGTGTTGTGCTGCTCCACTCAAGTACCTGAACTAAGAAAGACCTCCAACTCTGGAACAGAGATGTAGTTGAGTCAGTACGGCAGGATGCCGAGGGCAGCTGGCCCTACATCTCCCTGTACCACTCAGGTGCAGCTCTACTGCCCCTGCAATACAACCCTGCACAGAGCTATAGAGACATCTCAGGTCACCTGGTGTTGATGCATTGCAATAGTTTTTGCTAAAAAGGCAGCTCAGTCTACATTATCGCATGTGGCTTTTTCCTTCCATTTGTATCTATCCAGAACACGTCATCCGAATCTGCTGGTGTTTAAACCTGTGCTATCTGGATGACCAAATAGGACTGCCTAAAATCTCCAGAGTTTCATTTGGACCAGCATCTCTCCCATTTTGCAGTGAAGACACATCCTAAACCACTGATAACACCTTTTGCAATTCCGCAGTTTTCCCCAACTTCGTTGTAGAAGGCCAGAACAGGGAAGAACTAGCACAAGTCACTACAGTCACTCATGTTTACCACATCGCAAGAAGCCATAAAAATATTCTTCCTGAAAAGGTACAAAGACATGCAGAAAGCTGCCAACATTGCTTATTTCTGCTGAGCAAAGTGGCCTTTCTTACCCTAAAGAGGGTACCCTGAAGCTGCTGCAAAGTTGGCAGACAGTTCTGAGGAGAGGTTGGATAGTCAGGGTCTCCAAACTAAGTGAGTCTTGTCCCAGGCTTAATTAATAAACACAGTTTATATGGGCAGACAGGGGAGAAAAAAGTGCTGTCAACTTCACCTGTCTCAGAGAGAGACAGAATTTTTAGGCAACATGCTCTAACGGGGTCTGGTTGACATGCATCTCTTCAATTACATAATGACAGCCTTTAGTTATCTGACTCACATCCTACCTCTCAGTGTTAGGTATGAATCAAAGCTATCTCTGGTCAGAACGCATTATCCCTTGCCACTGAAACACCAGCTGATGAAACAAGAATTATATAAACTCTCAGAGCTGATGTTTTAGGCAGTAGCACGTTTTCCCTCAGTGGCAAAAAAATAGTTTTGAAAAGTTGAAAGTGGAATTAATTATGAATTTACTTGTTCATGTAGAATAATCTGTCTTTAAAATAGCTCAGCATTGAAATTGCCTCAAAGGCAGAAACATCTGCTGTGCAGCACAAGCACATACACCCTGGCTAAAAACAGAAACCTGAGATTTTACTGTTGATCAGCGCTGCCTTCACTTAGACTTAACATTACTGCCCTATTACATTACAAACACTGTAGAAGTTTACTGATTGCTCTGAGTGACACCTAAACCGGAATATGCAGGTAGCATGAGTATGTGGATGCAGAAAACTAATGTCAAAATGCATTTACATAAAACACAGTCCTAAGAAACCTGCCTCTTCAGCACAAAAAGCTCATACATACATAGATCTCAGAAGGATTGTATTCAAGAAACAGATGGAATTTTGCATATTTTTCAAAATGAAAATTGAAGCAATAGGAAATAGCCTGCAGAGAGCCAGACAATCCAGATAGTTCACCAGGAGCTTACCACTCAGCAAGGAGGAGGGCAGGGAGGAAAAAAACCCAACAGTGTGCAAAATCTGAAGTCACCACAATATACTTCAGTATTTAGCATTGAGATTACTTATTTTTCTGTACAAGAAGGAAGGAAAGTTCATTGTGATAGGGCAAGAGACACTAGCTGTGCAACTGAATACTGCTTGCAGTAATGACTAATCAGTTAAAAGGAGCCTGCAGCAGGGAGCGAGTTTGTTATGCAGCCTCTTGCCTTGAAACGGCAGCTGGGCTTACTTTGAGAGGTAGAACTTCAGCAGAGTCTTTCATACCAATGTGAAAATGCAGAGGAATAGGTAAATATACAAATATGCCATCTATGGCCATTCCTTGCTACTTGGAGTCGAGTTGGCGACCACAGGTCCCCAAGAAGCTTTGCAGCTTTGCCTGTGTACTACTCTAAGCCAGTAGCTCCCGGCTTTGTTTCCATCATGAACGGAGCAATGGGAACAGGTTTCTCCTTGTAGAGGCCTCTGCTTTTCATGGTTGCTAACCCTCTTCACAGTCACAGGGAGTGATGGCAGTTTCACTAGGCAAATGTTTGTGTGTTGGACAGACTCACTGGAAATGTATTGTTGTTTGCTGTTCTAACCTCCTGCAAAAACATACCTATTAGAAGCCTAGTGCTGCTTTCAGTACACATGCACAAACTTGTCGTAGTCAGCTCCTGATCTTCTGGGACAATGGAGGGCCCCAGACAACCCAAAAACATGGATAACATGGAGTATTTTGGATGGATTGTAAGGATACATTGTAAGGATATATAATTAAAAAGCAATCCAGAAAAGAAAACCTAACAACACCGTATTGACTGCGGACCACAGATATCCTAAGTAATGCAAAAATGGCAACTCGCTTTGGAAGCATTACAATCCAGAGCCTCACCTCACCCATGGTACAGCTAACTCGCAAGCCGGATAACCTCCCTATTGAAAAGCAAATTTATTGAGTTTAAATTATTGACTTACAATCAGGGTAACATAACATGTCTCTCCTGATAGCTGTAAAGAATTGCAGCTATCCTTCTCTCTCACTGTACATAACGCAGGGAAGAAAAGAAGAGAAAAACCACTTTTATATACCTGAATATCAGACTCCCATTTTGCCTCTGATAACAAACAGGAAAATCCATACAAGATTAGTCTTTTTGTGATGTGCACCTGAGAAGCAGACAGCAGAATTTTTTAGCATAATAACTCACTGTTAGATTACCACTTCCCATGCACCCGTGACAGGGAGAAGAAGAAACAACATCTGTGCTTTCTAAATAGCTGCAAACTTAGAAAAACCCTTCTAGAAATGTGGAAAGCCAAGGTCCCAGAAGGGCACAGTAGAACAGAGCTTGCACAAAGCATTTTTAACCACTGATTTATGTCTGGCTGTGTTTTAATAACAGCTGACTCTATTAAATCAGACCAAGTGACCACCAGCATAGTCCTACCCCATCACTGGTTAAGGATAACGGGGCCTGGATGTCCCTAGCTGTTCAGCCTGCACAAGAGCTCCGCTACCATTAGAAGGGAATAAGTGCAGTGCATGCAAGTGAAAAGGAGTAGGATATGGTCATATTTAGCAGTGGATGTACACAATCTACTGCCTGATGAATTGGAAATCAAGTGCAATTCAAGTGCAACCTTTTTGGAATTCAGAAAACTAAGTCCTAAGAAAAAGCACACATAAAGGATTTAAACAGCAATCAAATCACAGGCTATAGTTCTGAGACCATAATGGAATCTTATTTATTGGCAAAACAAACAACATAGATGAAACATACTGAAAAGCTACATTAACTGATAAAATGCTGAGGAAAATATTGTCTAAATAAGAACAAAGGAGAAACTTATCTGCAGCTTTGCAATACTATTTGCAATACTATTGCACTATGGTTATGATGATGATGAAAACTTAAATATGGTGAGGAAGATACAGAGATACAGTCCCTGGGTTGGTTTTTTTTTTTGGTTTGGGGTTTGGGTTTTTTTTTTTTTAATTTTTTTCATTACAGCTTCTGGACAAAGGGAGAGGAAAGCCCCAGCCGAGGAGTTCCCCCGTGACATAGTTAGCTCAAGTGTTTTCCCTAAGTCCCACTGGTGTAAAGGAACATATTGGCAGGGAAGGGACATGGTTATACTGTTCTGGCAACCTCCATCTGGCGTATTTGTCCCAGGGGTGCTGGAGACAGCTGGCATTAGTTTCAGCAGGCAGATTCAAGTCTTTCTCTGGATCAATGTGTACAAATCAGACCTGTAACTTGTTGGTTGTTGTGCTCCTGCACCAGGCAGACTTTGCCCCAATTGGAAAACACAGGGTTTGGTCTTATTTGTTCACTTTTAACCTAAAATATTATCCATTGTAACACCAGTCACTCAGCATCATCTTCCCATCTCCATTGTCCTTCTAGGGGAGTAAACAGAGTTTAAAGCCCTTCAAAGGGGATCTGTCTTAATCTGTCCTAATCCGCAGAAAAAGGAAAACATTAAAAATATACCTCTATCCTTAAAAACTCAGGACATCTGAACTCTCCTAGCAAAAAGACTGAGTCAACTAAATGGAACCCCTTCGTCCACAGGCAGTACCGAATGCTAACAGACTGAATCAATTATCTGTACAAGATCTTCCATGGATAAAATCTGGCTGAAATCACACCTGAAGAACCTGTGTGCTACTTTACAAGTTTTAATGAAATAAATTTTCAAAAAAAAGCAAAAGCTGTTAGTTCCTTCTTTGTCCCAGACATCCTGAATTCATACTTTAAAAAACTGATTTAATTAATCTGGTAATTTAAATACATATCAATATTAGAGCAAGGAGTCAACATATATGAAAAGAGCATTATATCTCTTATATATGCTGTTCATTGCAAACTGTATCATTATTCAAGAATGTAATAGAATCACAGAATCACCTATGTTGGACGAGACCTTTAAGATCATTGAGTCCAACCATCAACCTAACACTGCCAAAACCACCACTAAACCACATCCTCCAGCACCATGTCTACCTGTCTTTTAAATACCTCCAGGGATGCTGACTCAACCACTTCCCTGGGCAGTCTGTTCCAATGTTTGAAAACCCTTTCTGTGAAGAATTATTTCCTAATATCCAATTTAAATCTCCCCTGGCGTAACTTGAGGCCATTTCCTCTTGTCCTATCACTTGTTACTCGGTAAAAGAGAGTGACCCCCATCTCGCTAAAACCTCCTTTTTAGGTAGTTGTAGAGAGTGATAAGATCTGTCTTCAACCTCCTTTTCTCCAGGCTAAACAATCCCAGTTCCCTCAGCTGCTCTGGACATGCACCAGCACCTCAATGTCTTTCTTGTAGCGAAAGGTCCAAAACAGAACACGATATTTGAGGTGGGACCTCACCAGTGCTGAGTACAGGGGGACGATCATTTCCCTAGTCCTGCTCTCCACACTATTCCTGACACAGGTCAGGATGCTGTTGGTCTTCTTGGCCACCTGGGCACACTGCTGGCTCATGTTCGGGCGACTGTCGACCAGGACCCCCAGGTCCTTTTCTGCAGGGCAGCTTTCCAGCCACTCCTCCCCAAGCCTGTAGTGCTGCACGGGGTTGTTGCGACCCAGGTGCAGGACCCAGCACTTGACCTTGTTGAACTTCATACCATTGGCCTCAGCCCATTGATCCAGCCTGTGCAGAGCCCTCTTCAGGACCATCCTAGCCTCAAGCAGGTCAACACTCCCACCTAAAGCATTACTACAACATGGACAACACAAATGACCAAAAATAATAATAAAGAAAAAGATACCTATTATCTATTGCAGTGAAATTTTACAGGCAAGAAGAAGTTTAGCAGCAAAGAGACTTCTTTCACAGTCCTACATCAGGGGCTAATAAACTGTCACCCCAATGCTGCAGACATTAGTCCTTGAGAATAGTCCCACTGAAATGAAAAAGCTTCAAATGTTCTTTTTTCATTGTGCTCAAAGGGGTCTTTTTTAGAAAAAAAACTTTGAAATCATTCCAATATCTAAAGCCATTTTAGAGGACACAATTGCTGCTTCCACGTGAGATTTCTTCTAACAGAGAAGGGAATTCAAAAGCTGTCTTATGAAGTTTAAAAAAAATGCCTCCATTTATGTAAAATTTGCTAATAGTATGAATAATGATACGGAACTAGATAGAAAAAATATTTTAAAAATAAATGTCAGGTTTCCCTTCATGCTGTTTTACATGCCTATCATTCTCTTAATAGCTACACATCAGCAGAGCATCAATTGAGCACAAATTCCAATTCTTTCATGACTCAGCTATTTAATGTGAAGTTAGTGTCAAATATTTATGTTACAGTGAAAAATAAGAATATGCTTGAGAAGCTTCTATGTGTCATCATATCCAGATTACATGTGGCAGTTTTATTACTTAACGTTTTAAAATATTATGATCAAAGGGTAATTGGTCTTCAAAAAGCAAAAAACTAAAATGCTCCCTCTTCTCCAGTCCCATCCTTCCTTCCCTTATGGCTACCTGGGAAGCTGTTTGATTAAAAAAAAAAGAAAAAGAAAGAAATGAGATAGACTTTTAGGTTTATTCCCTGTAACAGGACAAGGGATGCACAGATTTTTAATGTTGTGTTTCTTGCAGTATCCCTATCCAAAACATGATGGCTTCTTTAACAGAACTTTATTTGCACCCTCTCTGAGACATCGTTTCCAGTGAGACACTTGAACTGCCTCTTAGCTACCAATATGTCACTTTTCTGATAATGTTCCCTTCAAAAGATATGTCCATTAGAATTCATTGAAGAAACTGGGCTTTAAGGGGGTGGGGGTGTGTGTGGAGGGGGAGGGGAGAAGAAAAAAGAAAA
Source organism: Chionis minor (assembly GCA_013398295.1). Lineage (NCBI taxonomy): Eukaryota > Metazoa > Chordata > Aves > Charadriiformes > Chionidae > Chionis > Chionis minor. Next base: position 256,806 of record VZSF01004745.1, read on the forward strand.
AAAGAGAGAGCTCTACTGGAATAATGTGACCTACAGAGGAAAAAGAGCTATCTTCCATAAAAATGATTTCCAGAAAGCATCAAGCTTGACCAATGACATCTCATTCTTTAGGATGCAAAGGCATGCGAATAATTCTTAACATTAGTTTCTTTCATTAATATCTACAAAAATAATTTCTCTGCATATCTGAGACCTTCTGGGTTTTTTTTGGTTTTTTTTCCCCACCGGATAAATAAAGTCATTTTGACAGAACTGAGGCAACAATTGCAATGCAAGTAACTTCAATGTGATAGTTAAGATCAAAAGCCCCTTGCTTTTGCTAGAACATTTTTGTTGACCCCAGTGAGCTTTGGTTGAGCTCCAAAGGAGACTACTAAAGTGTTTTGATTCAAAATCTAACTAAAATGCAGAAAATTAAGACTTGGAAGGGATAGGTTTGGAGCTGCTGTAAATTTTCATAGCCCTATTGACTTTGAGAATGTTTAAATAATTTATACTAGCAGATTATTTGCCTTAAAAATTCACAAACAACTTTCAATCCCCTTCTGTTACCCTTCCACACTGCACAGACCACAATTTGGACCATAAATATGAATGTACAGTCGGCATTTTGACTTTTTTTTAAATTATCAACTATTAAAAGATGAATAAGTTGTGTGCATGTTGATTTCCCACTGTTCTGTATGTGAAGCAGATAATAAATCCATATCACATCAATTGTGATGTAGAAAAACATGCGCTCTGGATTTTAGAGCATATAATTAGGTTAAAAAGGCAGCCTGGATAGCTGACTTGTCTGGAATCAAAGAGCTTATCAGGAAACATATTGAAAATAGCTTGCAGACATTTTCATTGACAAGAGAAGGTGACTGAGAATTTCAGTTTTGTGTATATTTTAATTAATCTATAGGTAGTAAAGAAAGTAATTTGGGGATCTTGTGAGAGGTTAAGATGCAAAACTTATGATTGCTATGAGTTATTGTGGTAGGAAACAGAGAGCTTTCATAAATCTACAAAGAAGAAAGATTTGAGGGTGCTGTTAGAGAAAGATTATAAAGCTGGAAAGCATGCAGTTTTATATCAGAACCATAGTACAACTGAAGGGACCTATGGAGGTCATCTGGTTCAACTCCCTGCTCAAAGCAGGGCCACCTTTAAAGTTAGATCTTACTTGGAATTTGGATCAGGTTACTGCGGGGAATATGCAGCCAAGCTTTGAACGCCTCTAAAAAAGAATCATTCTCCAGCCTCCCTGGGCAATCTGTGCAGTGTTTGAGCACCCTTACTTTGTTTTCCTCAATATCTAACTGGAATATCAGTCACTATAACTCATAGTGTGCCTCCACCATTTCTGCTATCAGCCTTTCCATACACCTCATGTTCTCCATCCTCTTCATCATTTTGGTGGCCATCCTCTGGACTTGCTTTACTATGTCAACATCCTTCACGTATTGGGGGCCCCAGTCTGCACACATTCCAGCAGGGCTGTGTCTTCAGGGGAAATGTGGAAGGATATCTATTACTGAATTTGCTTAGCTGAGTTTCTAGCTTTTGTGGTGAATATAAAACAAAAAGATGAGTTTTCAAATACCGTTGAGATACAGCTATGTTTTAAAGGATGTGGAAGGATAAACTTTAAGATGATAACAATAATCAGATAATAATATCATTATTAGTAAGATATTATTAATAATAAGAAAATTCTTAATTCTGCAATAAATTGCTTTCCTATCCATCATATGGAGCATGAGGTTTCTCAAAGGGATAAGAAAAAGGGAATGTGTTGTTTGTGTAGGATAGTCATACAGACAGTAGAATTTGGATGAGCGTTGAAATTAATAAAATGAAAGAAACAAGTTGGAAATGCAGATTACACCACATCTGTACAAGCCACATAAGCTTATGGAGATTCAAAATCTATGCAGCTTTTGAGATTTTTTTATTGTTCTTAAGTGTTCACATAGCAGCTAAGTAACAGTGAGTTCTTCCACTTTTGTATGGTGAGATAAAAACATCTTTTTTTTCAGATGGGAGTGCTGCTTCTGTTATCTATGCCTTTGTCACCTTGAGACAAGGCTGCCAAAATACATCCTGTGTGAAATCACATATTAGTGAGATCATCTGGAAGCTTATGAGGGCTGTTTCCTGAATATAATAGGGCGAATCCTATTGTGAACACACAATTCAGAAACTACACTGGCTATTAATTTAAGAGATGTATTTGAACTTCTAATGCCCTAATTATTTAGATGCAGACAAACTTTTTCTCTGTAAGCTGTGAGTATATCTAGGATTTGAGTCAGTTTAAACTGAGTTATATTTTAACAGGGTCTGTATTCAGGTCTGTTCATATCTTGGACTCACTCTTCAGACTTACACTATTAGGTTTTTTTTGCCTGTAAAATTACATAGTTCTGTAACCACATAAATATGATCAAAGACATAACTTCTGATACCCAGAAAATTCTTTAGCAAGCCAATTGGTATGGTGCTGAGATGACCTGTCCACTCGCCTTCTAATTTTTTCAAATACTTAATAACCTAAAAAAAAAAAAAAGTCTTTCTTTATAAATCTTTAAATGTTTTTAGATTCTCAAATGACATTGAGAGTGACCTAGTGGCAGCAGAAACACTTCTAACAGTATCACAAAAGGCTGACAGGTAGACCTGGCAGGTAGACCAAATGTTAGTTGATAGCGGAAAGTGGGGTGAAATTCATAACCTAATCTGAAGCTCATTAACTTCTTACTTGGAATCTTTGAAGCCATCCAATTCAACAGGCTTTGAGCTGGCCTTTTAAAAGATGTCATTTTTTTAAAAAAAATTTGCACTGAGCCATTTGTAATACGAAACAGCATATTTAAGAAAAGCGTGCTATGCACGTGTTTTTAATGTGTCCCAGCCACTTGAGTTACTATGAATATCAGTAGAAGGCTATCCATAATATTGTTGGCTTTGTTGAAGGATTTTGGTGCTACTAGATTCACTTTGGGTTCTCCGTGCAGAAAGGTCACCGTTATGCAAGAGTCCTGGGGAACAAGCACCCCTTTCTGACATTTCCCAGCTCCCAGTTCAAAGGATGTGGGAAAGCATGGAAAAGAAAGCACTTCGAGTCCAAGAGACTATTCTTTATATTGTTAAAACTTATTAAAACCAGAGGTGGCCTTTGAGAATCAGAAGATATAACTGGGGTTCTGAAAGCTCCCATGCTTTCACTCCCCAAAGGTGACACAGGAGATATCAATGAATCTCAATGAATCAATGAATCAATCATCATCGTCAGTGGAAGTTTTTACTGCATTAGTCTTTGCCTCGACTGGCAACATCTAGAAATATAACCACATTACAGAAAATGATATAGAAATCAGGTATCGCAGTAGCTAAATGACAGCATTCATAAGAAAGCACAAATCTAGTCTACTTAAAAAACTTTCTAATCTTAAGACAATTTTGCTATATTATATAGGTTATTTTAAATAGAATGGCTTACCTTGTAAATCTTTCTTCCTCTTATAACTATGTGATCTATGATTTATGCAAGTACACAGTAATTGAGCATCAGCACTATACATTCGGCTTACCTGACAACAACGCAGCTGGTCTAAAATCTGTAAAGCCAGTCACCCACCCCACTGTCTCGTCTAAACTGAATCACAAGAATTCAAACTTGTCTGTCTTTTGCATCAGCAACAGACGGACTATTATTGATGGAAACAAGCAGTTGTTGATTTGTCACTGACCCCAGGGAGAGTCCACAGAAATTTGATTCAGTCTCTATAATCTCCTGACTCTGAAACCCTGTTAAAGGTTTGTGCAGAGATATAATATTATGCAATCTCTAGGGTAGGGCATAGGTTTGTAGGATAATTTTTGAGACGCTGTATGCTTTGGCCAAAGATTAAACATAACGGGGAGGTCTGTTCTTTAACTTCAAATCAGCAGTTAATTTTGTTGTTTATAAACACTACATGCATGGTGTTCTCTAAAACAACAGAAGGGAAAGCTATGAAAACAGGAGCCGATGAGAAGGCTGAACACACTATCTGTGCTATTTTAAACTTTACTATATTGGGGATGACTGGTAAAATGTGTGACTATCTAGATTCTCTAATGCAGGGTGCAGGGTTTTGTTGGGTTTTTTTATTTAATTTAATTTGATTTTACAGTTTGGGATTTTTTTAACAGTAAGTATATGTTCTAATAGTCTATCTCCAATAACATTTTAAAATATAAAACTGCTCTTTTTAGTCATTTCCAAGCTGCTTTAACTAAGTGTGATTTTAAATTAAATAAGGAACTACTTTCTCCTGTTACAGACTGACACATAGGCCAACGCCAGTATTATTTGACCCCTTAATTTACAGTTTCTGCCTTAGGCAGTGTTCTCTGGTTTGATGCCATTCTAAGCTGTGAAATTTTCACGCATTCAACAGATCTCACAACACCTACAAATTCAATGTATCCAGAAAACAAACATACTAGAAAATAAAACCCTAGGATTTGGTTTGTGTTTTTTTTTATTTAGTGTATAATTTTACAGAATTTATTTAGAGTGTCCTGCTCAGATAGAATTGGAAATTGCTGAAACTTTGAACGTTGCTTTTCCTCATAAATGTAGTTGGAATTCTATCCCTGTTTTGATTAAAGACCAATAGGGTAAAAATTTTTCTTTGGTTTGGGGAGGACAAGTGACTAGTTTTCAAAATATGTTGTAATAACAATTACACAAATTTACAAAAAAACGGAAGACTGAAAAACAGTTTGGATTTCCATTTCTTCAATGATTAGGAAAAAAAATTCTTGATCAAAGTAATAACTAGTAGTGATGACCTTGCTAAGAAGAAAAATCTCTCCTTTCTCCTACTCCTATTTCAATATTAGGGTACGGAAACTTCTGTAAAAGTAGGAATATTGACGGTTTAAGAATGGGAGGAGTAGGATAATTCAAGACAACCAGGTTACACAAGCAGTATAGTGGATGGTGGAATTTCATGAACCATTCAATTGCTTCTACAGGTTTATTCACGTGCTGTAAGTCACAAGTATTCTTCTACACTTCTGTTGGATAAAGGTCTACTTCTAGCCATTTACAAAATTTGTAGCAACACTTTCACTCAAATTTGGAGTGTCTGAATCAAATGTTTCACAGAATTATACAGCCTATTAAATTGCTTTAGACCACGAGGCTTCTGCTCCTCTCTTGTCTTAGAATGTTTTTTAAGCTTCCCTCTTATTTTCTATACTGTAGTTCCCTTTTGGATAATTCAAGTGTATTGCAACTTTATGGTGCCTGGAGTGCTAGGATCATGCTGAACTTTTCAATAGTTTTGCTATTTCAAAAGTATAGTTTAAACATTATGATGACCATTATATGCTTGTTCTGAATAGAGATCACAGAGTTCACTAATTGCTATTCATGGTCTTAGTAGAAACCAAGACCTTCAACAATCTTTCCAATACACCATTGGCTCTATTCTCTTTCACCGGAAAAAAAATGCGATTTGCTTCAGTATTGGTGACTCCTTGATCGTAACTATTTTATTGCTTTTTATTCCAAAAAGAAATAAAATATGCTCAAATCATTTTTGTGAGCAGAATATAAATCCATAATACTGACAGTGGCAGAAGGGATTTCCTTTGTGTAATTCTAGCTATCTTGTAGAAACTAAATTGGCAAACAAATCAATAGGTAACTTTCCAGATACAGTTAGAAAACTGAAATGAAAACTATGCTCTGAGCACTAGACTACTTTTTGACTATGCACTGGATTTTGAAGAAAAGATTAAAAGATTAATATTCTTTTATCTGTATTCCTGTCAGAAGAGAAGAACATTGAGAAAGAAGACAGAAGTTTTTCTTTAGTCAATATTTGCCAAAAAATTAGATAACGCAGAACTAAGCAGACAGCAAAATATGCTTTACCCTTCTACAAATTAAAATAAATGTTTATGGCTTTAGGCTATAGGTAATATAATTTAAATATCATTTGTGTATACCAAATTAAATAAGTTGTAACAAGTGAACAGGATGAACAGGAAAGTCAGGTCTTTTCTTGTGGGATTTATCTTACTTTTCTGCCCAATTTTTTCCTGTTATTCCTTCTGATATAAGCACAAGACAGAACAGTCTGTCTCTCACATGCCCACTGTGATTCATCTTAACGTTTGCTATGAGTTTGATGTGCAAGTAGTGACAGAGTGCATAGTTTTGTAATGAGTATCTAACTGAAAAATACATAAAAAGCCCCATTCAATTTCTGTTTGCTTGCTTGTTTTTCTTAAGAAATATGATCTTAAAGTTAAGGGAATTTTTTTTTTTTTAAAAAAAGGGAAAATGTACCTCCAATGAATCATCCCAACTATCTTTTAGATGATGAAATAAGTTTTCTCCTGGGACCAATACTTTGGCTCAATTTATTATTCTGTCTTGCACTTTTTGTCATCAAAGATACCAAGATATTAATGACTGTAGGGAGCAGACAGAAAAAAAAAAGGGGGTCTGTGTGTCAGATTTTGACATGGCTGGACTTTGACTGCATCAACAACAAATCAATTACATGGTCCAATGCAGACCTGAAGTCTGAAAAGTCTTGATTTCAATTACTTGCATCTCACTTCTGGAGAACGGGATGTGAATCCGATTCACAAAAAAAGGGGATTGAGTGGTTTGTCTGTGAAATCTATTAAAGGCCAGGTGAGTTTGGAGCTATATTCCTTTAGACAAGACCCGAATGCTACCAGGTATCTGTAATACCAGACAAGAGAAGTGATGTTGCAGGTTTTCCAAAGAAACGAGATCTCAGTATTTGGGATTTCTCTGTCCCATACAGTACTGCTCAGCAAGTACACACAGACAATAGAAAATTTCCTTCTAATACATCCAATTCAAAATGTGTCTAGCTTGATTGATGGGACTGGCTTGATTAAACAGAATAGAGGTTTCCGATAGTGATCAATCTCAGGTGTTTCGGAAGAATACAATCCACTTCAGCTACATAGTCACACACATCCATGTATGTGTGATAAGGCAAAAGAACATTTCTTCTGTGTCCGCAATTTAAATTGGATAACCTCTAAAATCATGCAAATGGCTAATTTTATCTGGCTTTATTGTTTTGTTTGAACCTCACTTAAGAATTCAAAAGTAAGTTTTTTTTTTTTTAAAAATATGTTATTGGCAAAGTATTTACTTCATATCTTCCAAACAAAGGAAAACAGAAATATCTGGATGTGCTCATATATTTAATGTAACTTTATTATGGCTTTATAAGAAAAAAAATCTAATCTTTTAAATCATCATATGAGATCATGTTATGAACTTTACTAAAGCATTTCCCTCTCTCCATAGGGCCTGCTGCTCTGTAAGAATAAAATTAAATACAGTATCTTCTTCACAAATTTGTACTGATTTCTGCTTATATTTCTCTTACGAGGCTGGCATTTAGAAACACGTTAGATTTGGGGTTTGGCTTTAGAATTTGAATGTGAAAGGGCAAGTTTATAATTTTTCATAAATTCCTCCTTTTCCCCCCCCTCATTAGAGGGTCACACATCATTCCTCCAGTTTCCCAGTTCCATACCTGTCTTTTACAAGTTCTCAAAGATATGAGCTAGTATTTTCAACTTTTCAGCCCTTTTTTTCTGAGAGAGAGAGAAGTTTTGGTGTGTCTACTAACTGTAGCTCTGTGTACTGTATCTCTCTGGTCTTTTGCTTTGTTCCTGCATTTTGTTCATGGTATTCCAACTTACCTTTCCCTTTCCTTAGTTTTCCTGCTTGTCTGAGAGTCATTAAACAGCTTGTGATTTAGCCATATTGGTCACTTTCTATATTTCCATAAGAATGGAACAGTTTCAACCTCTACTTTTAAAATTGCTTGTTAAAGGAACTGCCTGTTCTGCTTAACTCTTTTCCTGTTAAACTTATTTCTCAAATCTCAGTGTTTGCTGAATTTGCCTGCTTATTTTCGTTTTGCTATTCGGCTTTCTGCGCTGTCTTCTGAAAAGCTGTGAACCCTGTCAATTCACTGTCATTGTCATCCAAGTTGTCTTCAGCCTTCACAGTATCAAGTGAATATCTTTCTGTTGGCTGGAATCTGTCCAGAAAAACATCTCCCTCTGAATCCTTTCGTGTAGTTTTGTATCCAAATCTTCTCACGGCCACATTCTTAGAAACCGCTGGACATCATCATACCCCTGCAGTACTATCTAGTCAAAATCCTCAATTGCCACTGGGTAATTCTGCCACATACTCGAAAAAACCTCTTAGAAAAATCCTCATCCACCCAGTCTGCACTGAATCTATTGTCTTCTAGTGATCCAAGACAGGAGTTTTTAACAGGAAGCATTTGTGATGTACCAGATAAAAGACATTTCTCTTATTCCGCTGTCTGTCCTTGGATGACTGCATCCTTTTCTTGTAATATTTATGTCATATCAGTTAAGAGGGGTAGTTGGTATGTCTCATATCAATTAAATCATATTTTGATCTTGTAGTGAATTTTCCAGCTTTTGCTCCTTATTCTTGTATATTCTGCATTAGTACATTTTTATGTATCTTACATTTTCAGTAGACTGCTTTGTTAATATCCTTCATGTTTCTCTTATGACCCCGTATTCTTATTACACTTTTGGTGGTTTTCTGCAGGTTTCTGCTGTTTATCAATACCTCTGGGATTTTGTTCCTCAGTTGTCTCAGTTCTTTACCTGTAAAACCATTTTCACAAGCTTTATAAATATATTCTTTTCCTCTTTTTAATCCTTGCCCCACTGCTTATGGAACTTCATCTCAGACAATGCAAACTGAAGTCCTCATAGTAGCATCCTCTGTGCAGGCACACAGCTGTCTCCAGGAAACATCCAGTTTGCAGGTGGCTACTTAGAGGTTGAACACCATCCACTACATATAGTTAGATTACATATCAGCTTTCACATCTTTTCAACATTTCTAGATTTTTGTATCTTCTTATGTGGGAGCTAATCACAGCTTGCTTCTGTCAGTTAGCTTTTCATAGAAAACATTTTAGTTTTCTGCCCTGCTGCAATATTTCATTTCTGAGATAAGATAAACAAAATGCAATTACTTAGAGAAAAACACAATCTACAGTTTGATTTTAATATATTCCATAGTCAGAATGCTCTCATATTTTTACACACTAGACAAATGTTTCAGCCACTTCTACATCACCAGGATTTTATGACCTTTAAATTTGATTACATTTGTATTTGGTTGACATTCTCACAGTCGTCTGAACTCTGAGATAATCACAACAATACATTTTATCAGAAGATCCAAAGTCAACTGATTAGTGATCAGATCATCAATAAAAAATAATCAGTGCTACTAGGCTTAGTATTGATTGTCTGAAATGCTAAAATGTATGTACATTCTAAAACTGACAGGTGCCACACAGGCATCCTAAACTATGATGAGAATTCCCAGAAAAAGTTGTAAAGTTTTGCTGATTTTAATGTGACTTATCCACACCCTAACATGATGGCAGTAATAACTGCTATCCCAAAGATGATGTTTTTTATAAAGTATAGATCAATTTCTAAAGGCTTAACTTCATTTTAAGGAAAGATATTGAGTTCAGAACCTGGTTCAACAGTAAATTTGTGATGTTAGATACAGTATACCTGTGACACTTGTTCTGGCAACTAAAATTTTAAGAGAAAAAGAACAGAGATTTAAAAGTTAAGTTACTGTGTGAGTCTTTGGAGTGGGTATTACTAATTAGCAAAATGCACTTTCTTTCTTCTACCTCCAAAAACTCTAAAGTTTCTTAATTCTCTAGATATCCCTATATGTATTGTTCACTTCTGGACTGCTGTGACATTTTAAAAAATTTTCTTTCAGCTGTGCTGGAAAATATTTATAAAGACTAAGGACATCATGCAGTTTGAATGAGTAAATCAAATATGCATTTGAATAAAATTAAATTCTCTGTAACTTTCTCTATATGGGGCTTTACTTTAAGACAATTTTGAAAATTCATCTAGTAGAGAGAGTTTCTAGCAGATTACAGGGTACTTTCTAGCAGAAGTTTATCCCTACCCTCCTGCTTGTAAAGAGAGCAGTAGCGTGTGCTATACCTACCTGAACATCTATGTGCAGAGCAGCGATTTTCACTAGCAAAATGCCATGTCCCTGGTTTAATACAGAAGAAAAAGAGCAAGAACTTCTTAAAGAGGGACCCATTAATCCCAAAAAGGCCGCCTTCCCTCATCCAGCATAGTACAGTCTTGTTGCAGATCTCATCAGGGTATGATAAAATGAACTCCTTTGTAAGTAGCAACTTACAAAGTCTGTGCTACTCTAAATAAAAGTAGTAAGTTAAAATGGACTACAAATGAAATCTACATATATTTTCTCCAGCTTCCAATCTTTTTTCAATGTTCAAAACTTATCTACTCTTCTGCTTTCATTATTTTTGCTATTCAGAACTGAATTGGCATTCAGTTTAAAGTAGCAAGGATCAACTTCTGTTAAAAAAGATAAACGGCACACTTCTTGACAGTTTTCATGAATGTATAAATTACTGAAACCTCTCTGTGGTGGTGCAGCTTTCCAGTTTACTCTTATTTGTTACTAAAATCCTGTATGTAATTGCAAATTACACTTCGCTATAACTTTCTTTCTCATCTCTCTTTCATACATGTGTACAATGTCAACTTGATGACGCAAGATATGTATGAATCCTCTCCTGTAGTTAGCTGTTGCTATTACATTTTCAGATGCAATTGAAATGACATTGAAAAAGCGGTCTAGAAAGATGTGTTAAACACTGCATGAATCAGCCTTTAAAAGTGTTCACTGTACCAAACCCAGTAAGTGCTGTATATCATGCTGAGGGCTTAAAATGACAAATACTTTGTTATTGTTCTTTTTGTAGGCTCGGAATGATGAGCAGTTGATTAGACTCAGAAGGGAGGATTCAAAGATATCTTCCAGATACAATTTTGAAAAACCCATTAAAGGAATAGAGTATAATTCTAAATGTGCTCTGCAAACTATGCTTTTCACCTTGAACTTTGCTTCAAGCTGGATCTGCATTAAGATTGTAATCAGATAAGACAGCAAAATAAAGAAAAGATGTTTTAACCAACTTTTTATATACTGATACACAGTCAGTTCTCAGAAAACCCGCTTAACTAAAAAAATACACTTTGTTTGTCAGTTCAATATTTAAAGAAGTTCATATTGTCACGTGATATGTATTTTACAGTATAACATGCTAGATTTGAATGAATGTGCTCGTGTTCTTTAGTTGCACAGATTAAGTAGGAATTCACTTCAAGCAATCATAATGACTACTGTTAAGTTCTGTACTTTTTTCAACAGCACTATAGCAGCAACTAGGAAGAAGGAAGCCTTGTTACTACTGCGCAACTGTGAAAGTAACATTTCTCTTCAAATATACCACGAAAGGTAGCTTGAGGAAGCAACAATGATGTACACTTGTGTTGAAGGACAAATCTTGGAAATTTATGGGTAGTTGTTATAAATAAAAACGTAAATTAAAGCATTTTTTAGTAGGAATGATCATCCATTGATTAATATTTTAAGACTTTTAAAAGTAATTAAGTCAATGGAAGTATTCATTGTTTTATGAACCAGTTATTTTAATGGTAAAATTCAACCCCTGCATTTAGTCAAGATAATATGAGAATCTTAATCAGAACTGGACTTTCATTCTAAAAGATATAAGCTTACAGGGGGATGCTAAATGAAGAATTCTTCACTACAGAAACATTTTTTTCTTTTGTATAAAGCTCACTAGCTATAATACTGTAAGACTGTATATGTGGATTTGAAATTGATTTTTTTTTCTTCTTACAAAATGCCACACTGCCATAGAAAAATACAATGTAGGTGCAGATTCCTTTTTGTCAATTCAGCAAAAAAGGCAATAGCCTCAAAATTTCAACAAGCTAGACTTTTTTTTTAATCTCATTGTATGTATAATCAGTCTTGAAGGCAGTAAGTCTGTAGGAAGTGATAACCATAATATGAATCTAGTTTTAGCAAAAACTTCAAAGGAGAGAGAAATAGTAAATCAGTGACTATGAAAGCTATTACTCTCTATACATACAACACACTTTTCCCAAGCAAACCAGACTTGAGGACAAATGTGAAATATCAGCCAGATAAATAATGATTGTAACCTTTAGCTGTTGATGTTACCAGCAACGTGAAGCCAAATAATAAGAAAAAAAGAGCATTTAATTAATCATTTATGCAAGATTATATCTGATGTGAAGTTATATGTATCTTCTGGTATAAACATTTGTTGTGTTTTAACTAATATTGAAGTAGTCTATACACCAGGACAAAGATTAGGCTTTCAGATCTTTAGGAATATAGCAATTCAAACTTTAGATGAAAAGTGGAGAAAAACCCCCCAATGTTTACAATATAAACTGGAATTGGGGGAAAAGGAGGATTTCAGGTGTTGGTCTCTGCAATATTGTTCCTATTTCTAGTACAACAAACTGTATAAAAAGTGCCAGCATCACAGTCCAGCCTGTTAAGGCTTCCTTACAGCATGATACTCTAAGTATGTTCTGGGTGAGGATTTCTTCTTGGTGCTCATTCTTCCCTGATGACTTGCGTTTTATCCCTCACAGCTGAACAGGTCTAACAGGATGAAAGAGGCCACTCACCTAAACCAGACCCTATGTGGAGAGGTCAGGGCATGCTGACCCTTATCCCAGGGACAGACTTGGGCTTAAACTCAAGTCTCTTGCTGCCTTCAGGGAAAGAAACAAGGCAGGTTTTTTCCCAATATTTAGCTTCAGACACTGTTGTGCATGTCTCACATTTCCTCGTTTATTGTTTGCTTGGGTTTTGGTTTTTTTTTTTTTTCCTTGTTTTGCAGTCAGTATGTATCTTTTAGATTTAAGGAAAATTAAGTTCATTCTATTGATTAAAATAATGACCTTTTCTCTGGTCCTTTTTTCTGGTGTAAGCACTTATTAACTGTACTGAGCTTACTTGAAGTCAATGGGTCTAGTCACACAAATGAGATCGGAGCATGACTGAACTATACTGCAACCCCAGCAGTCACAGCTTCACAAGTCTTCCGCTTTCGCTTGTGGAAGATCCTACAGACAAGACAGCATCGTGCTTTATTTAGTACAAGGAATTAACAACATCTAGCTGTTGCTTATGATATAAGGGAATTCAATACCCCTCTGATGGGGCAGCTGCACACAGCGACAGTGCAGCTTCCCATCCCCAAGGAGAGGGACTTGGGGGTGTTGGTGGATGAGAAGCTCAACATGAGCCAGCAATGTGCTCTTGGAGCCCAGAAGACCAACTGTATCCTGGGCTGCATCAAAAGAAACATGGCCAGCAGGTCGAGGGAGGTGGTTCAGCCCCTCTACTACGCTCCTGTGAGACTCCACCTGAAATACTGTGTCCATCTCTGGACCCCCCAGTGTAAGAAGGACATGGGCCTGTTAGAACGTGTCCAGAGGAGGGCCACGAAGATGATCAGAGGGTTAGAGCACCTCCCTTATGAAGACAGGCTGAGAGAGTTGGGGTTGCTCAGCCTGGAGAAGAGAAGGCTCTGGGGAGACTTTCCAGTATCTGAAGGACACCTGCAAGAAAGCTGGAGAGGGACTTTTTACAAGGGATAGGATGAGGGGCAATGGCTTCAAACTGGAAGAGGGGAGATCTAGAATAGATTTCAGGAAGAAATTTTTCACTATGAAGGTGGCGAGACACTGGAAAAGGTTGCCTGGGGAAGTCATGGTGGTGCCATCCCTGGAAGTGTTCAAAGCCAGGCTGGATGACGCTTTGAGCAACCCGGTCTAGTAGGAGGTGTCCCTGCCCATTGCAGAGGAGTTGGAACTAGATGATCTTTAAGGTCCCTTCCAACCTAAACCATTCTATGATTCTATGATTCTATGATTCTATGATTCTATGATTCTATGATTCTATGATTCTATGATTCTATGATTCTATGATTCTATGATTCTATGATTCTATGATTCTATGATTCTATGATTCTATGATTCTATGATTCTATGATTCTATGATTCTATGATTCTATGATTCTATGATTCTATGATTCTATGATTCTATGATTCTATGATTCTATGATTCTATGATTCTATGATTCTATGATTCTATGATTCTATGATTCTATGATTCTATGATTCTATGATTCTATGATTCTATGATTCTATGATTCTATGATTCTATGATTCTATGATTCTATGATTCTATGATTCTATGATTCTATGATTCTATGATTCTATGATTCTATGATTCTATGATTCTATGATTCTATGATTCTATGATTCTATGATTCTATGATTCTATGATTCTATGATTCTATGATTCTATGATTCTATGATTCTATGATTCTATGATTCTATGATTCTATGATTCTATGATTCTATGATTCTATGATTCTATGATTCTATGATTCTATGATTCTATGATTCTATGATTCATTCCTGCCCTGCCGTGCCACAGACTTGCCTGCTGCCGCTTATATGACAGCTTGCTGAACCAGTTCAGCTCACTAGTCCAGCAAAAAGAGCAAGTAGATTTCAGTCACGTTAGTGAGCTGAATAAGACTACCATGAGGCTGGATGTGCACCATAGGTCATAGAAGGGAAGGAGCAAGAGAAGTGGAAAAGGGGGCAGACGGCTGCTGAGGATGGGGCAAGAAAGAGGAACAGCAGAGCAGACAGATAGTTTGGGAACCACATCTTTCATCATATCCATGTGGTTACATTGGTTCAGTTCCATCACTTTTCTCCCATCTTTCATCCAGCATATTATGACCTCCTGACTACTTCCTATTTGAAATTTAACTTCTGGTCAGGAATCCACTGGGAACAGAGAGGCAAGTAAGGGGCTGATCTTGTAATAAGGGACCTGCAGACTCTGGTTTAACATTAACCACGGCATTTATAGTAGCCCAAACATTATTCATCTTCTCTAGTTTTAGCTCCCCCTTGGAGATTTTCCTCCTCTCACTTATGCTGATTCAGCTCTTCACATGCCTGTGCTCTAAACTGGACCTGGAAAATGAAGTGCTCAAAAAAAAAAAAAAAAAAAAAAGTCTTGCCTTTAAATAAAAACATGCCATTTCACCAGTTTGATTTATAGTCAGGGGTAAAAACTGCTGATTTGACATAAATAACTGTCAGGGCTCAAAGGGAGGCAAGAATGCATGGCCACTCGTGGGGAGCGGGGCCACATCTTACATGTGATACGCCTCTGACAGAATAGGAGCATGAAGAAACGACAGGCTTAGTTCAGGCATTAGTTTAAACTTGTGAACAGTGTAGACAGGCAGCAGATTAGACTGCTTAGGGAGGTTGTAAAGTCGTCTTTGCTGAAGGTTTCTAAGAACAGATTAGACGTGAGCCTGTCAGGATGTGTATAGCTTATCTGGTCTTGGGAACTGGGGTGCTATGGTCTTGTTTTCTACCAGTTGGTAGAATGTTCTGAAACATTGTCAATATTTGGTTATTTCTATATTCCCAATATGTTTTCAAAATTAAAAAAAAAAAAAAATTATGTATGTAGCTTTGTCTGAAGTAGCAAAAATGTGCTACAGTGGTGTACCATTTTATTGGTCCTGTATCTCCACAAAGATTCCTTTTAGCAAAGGCCTAATACAGCCATACCTAAACATACCATAAAGCAATACCTACTTTATCTTAAAGCAAAAAGAATCTAAAACATTTTGATACATCCACATTTATGTGTGCTTGTCTTATGTCAATGTCCATGGGATTAAATTGTAGAAAATTATTGTAATTAAGCAGGCGATTTGGTACACGCTGTCAAAAAGCCAGCTTTACAGAGCTGACGGCACTGCAATTGTTAAACGTGATACTGGGTGTTCATTTCAGGTGGCTTAGAGCAGAATTTCAGTCTCCAAAATAAGATAGGCAGTTCTTGAAAAATCAGGCTACTTTGGAGATTCCCAGATATTCATATTTGAAATATTCAAAATAATTGCAGCAGAGTACCAGAGAGTTAGCTATTTCAATGTTTCACCTAAAGAGGTTTCAGCTAATTTGGATATACACTCTACATTTCACAGCTCTCATACAGGAATTTATGAAGCACAGAAGAGTGCCGTGTTTAAGAGGCTAATCCTTTTCCAGTTTGATTGTTTCTGTTGAGACCAAAATCTTTACATAATCAAATTATTATTTTTTTTTTAAAAAAGAACTTATTTTGCAAGTGAAACAGATCTGGTCACTTAAGGCTCCTTTGAATTCTTAAGACACAGCTTCAGGAGTGATAGATATTTAAGGCTCATATATGAATGCCAAATCAGTCAGCTATAAAGTTTGGACTACTTTCATATAAATAATGGACGCACTTTCATATCCTTTTGGGATGTTAAGAACATCAGCACAAAAAGAAGTTGGATACTATTGATAAATTAGGTGATGAAAAAATAAAAACTCACCAGATTTGTATAAGGTTCCTTGTGCCCCATTTTTTATAATGCTTATATCTTACCCAGAAATACAGAATTCCATTTGCAGTATCACATTTTTGTTTACAGAAACAGTTTGTACTAAGTTAGAGAGGGAAGGAATGAAAGCCAAAAAGCCTGAATACTACTGTTGAGGCATTAGATGACAAGGAAAAAAAAAACAGGACAATGTCATAAGTGGGGCAGGATCATTGCCCCAGCCTTCTTTCTTGTGTACAGCATTTCAAAAAGCAACAGCATATTATAAATTCATGCCAAAGCTACTAAGCCATTCAAAAGAGTCCATGGAGAGCTCATCGATTCTTTTTATGTCTTCTGCATACTCATTAACTCTACAGTTATTAATCAGATGATAGTCTGAACTTTCCTTGAATCACAGAAAATGTAAAGTTGTCTAATATTTTCCATCATAAAATCTTAATTTCACTTGTTTGTAACCTTCTCAAATTTGAATAATGGGGACTTAGAATCTGGCCCTAAGTCTGACTCTAACCGCAACATTTGGTAAATTCTAGCCGTTTCAAAGAAAGAAACTTGGGAAACAACAATGCTAAAAAACACCAAACAAGCAAATAACCACCCCACTCAACCTGTGGGACATCTCATTTTGTAGATTTCAGAGTCCCTAGAGTGCTTTGGGAGCAAGACCCCCAAATCTTGTACAGGTATGACCTTTGTGCCAAAGATACGTCTTTTACCTTGTCTTGTATCTAAACATCTATTTTCATGGGGGGAAAAAATGAATAGTTTTACACTTAGTAGGTTAGATTTATGTAGCTGCATTTTTTTCTTGAAGATCCTGTTCTCAGTAGGCATGTACCAGCTCTGGGCTGCTGTGTGAACCATCCCATGGAGGTTTGTATGTTAAATACCTGTAACTGTATGCGTAGGTGTCTGAGCTGGTGTTTATGTAAGAGTGCAATAACTGAGATGTATATATTTCTAGTCTTCTCTTCAGACTTTAATGACAGCACAAATCACATGTCAGAACAGTATCTCAAAAGAAATTGCTACTATGTCTTGATTAAATCCCTCTCCTCCATTCAAAGAAACACATTTCCAATATTCAGTGGTTCTCATGGACTCCATTATTAATCATCTTCACTCTACAATTAAGTATTTCCAGCAGAGACCAAAACCACCTAGCAACCTAGAGAATAATTTTGAAGTTATTTTAGGGTATGATAACAGGAATGGGGATTCATTGTGTGCAACAGTCACCGTGCAAAGTGGTACCATTAAAATCTTAACTGGAAATTAAATGGTTGACTGTTACTGTAGAAGAATCATAGAATCATAGA
>VZSF01004747.1:366-59854 GCA_013398295.1 Chionis minor
ACGACGGGAGTTGTAGTCCCCGCCGCGGCCCAGGCGGCGGTTGCCGGGAGGCGGAGCGGCCTGAGGCCGGGCGGGAATGCGGCAGAGGAAGCCCAGGCCGCCGGCCCCGGTGGCGGGGGGCGGCCGGCGGAGGGGAGGTGGGTCGCTGCCGGGCGGGAAGGAAGGTTCGTGAGGTGGGGTGAGGTGGGGTGGGGGCGAGGGGGGCGATGGCGGCGGTTGGGAGCGCGCCTCAGCTGGGCCGAACCCCCACCGTTACCGGGCCGCGCTGACACCCCACTCGGTCCTTCCTCCCCGCAGGTATCGGTGACGTCCCCGCTTCCACCAGCCTGCCGCCGCTCGTGGAGGGCCCGCTGCGCTGCTTCCTCCGCTGCACCGTCTCCCGAGTCCTATGGACGGCGACCCCCAAGCCCCCCGCCGCCCTCGTCCGCCTGAGGTGGTGGGGAGAGACCTCCGACGGCACCGTCTTCCAACCCGCCGCCCGGGCGGGACAACCGGCGGGAACAACCACCGCCCGCTACGCTGTCCGCTGCGGGCCCAGGCAGTTGGCTGCCTACCTGACAGGTAGAGCCGCTTCGCCCTGGGCAGGCCGGAGCCGCGGGGAGACCCGCAAAAGCTGAGGAGTTATTGAGCAGCCAAGTAACCCCGGTCCTGTTTTCGCTTGCGGCTTTTTAGGTCGTTTTCCCATTCGGCAGGCTTTTGGTCTCAGCCTGGAATTGCTGGCATCGGTCTCTCTGGTAGTCAGGTTTAGCGCTGAAGTCTGCAAGCTGTTGAGGTCTCCTGTAGTCCCCGTAGTGTCAAGATCAGATGATTTTTAGTACTACACATATCGTATTAAATAGGCATTTTGGTGTTCTAAGGGCGTGAAGAATGAAAAAATACACAGATGGGCTTGTAATGTTATTAAGGTACTTAATTTAGTGAAAGATCTTCAGGAAATTAATGCGAGCCTGATGTCTGGAGTCTGTCTGTAAAACTTCTGCCTGCTGTCACTACTTGTAGAATCACAGAAGGGTTTGGGTGGGAAGGGACCTTAAAGACCATCTAGTCCCATTGCCCTGCCCTGGGCAGGGACACCTCCCACCAGACCAAGGTGCTCCAAGCCCCGTCCAACCTGGCCTTGAACCTGCAGGGATGGGGCAGCCAAAACTTCTCTGGGCAACCTGGGCCCGTGTCTCACCTCCCTCATCGTAAAATATTTCTTCCTTATACAGAATCTAAATCTCCCCTCTTCCAGTTTAAAACTGTTATCCCTCACCCTATCATAAGGAGTCCTTTTGTGGTAGACTGGATATCTTAATTGTCATAATTTATTATCAGTATAACACTTCTTTGCCTGCTGCCTTGTTATTGTAATTTCATGATAAGACATTAAGTTAACCTCTAGCATCTCTGTCGTTTTAACCAAAAAAGTTTTAGTTGTGTTGAATTGTGACCGTGTTGTGTGAGACTGAAATGCAGCTGTTCCTAATTTTCGCAGATATGGGTGTGCTTGTCCTGGAGGTAATGAGCAAACTTGATCGTCTTCCAATTGGCAGAGTGCAAATCTCCGGACTGTCCCAGCTCTCTCCCAGCCATCCGATCAATGGGTTTTTCACCATAGTTTCGCCAACATCTGATAAAATAGGAGAGCTGCAGGTAATCCCTACGTCTTTTTTCTTTATTATAAATTGTATTGCTTTAACAGTTAGAATCATAGAATCATAGAATGGTTTGGGTGGGAAAGGACCTTTAAAGGCCGTCTAGTCCAACCCCCTGCCGTGAGCAGGGACATCTTCCACTAGGTCAGGTTGCTCCAAGCCCCGGCCAACCTGGCCTGGAATGTTTCCTGGGATGGGGCATCTCCCACCTCTCTGGGAAACCTGGACCAGTGTCTCACCACCCTCAGCGTAGAACATTTCTTTCTATTCTCTAGCCTAAATCTCCCCTCTTTCAGTGTAAAACTGTTGTCCCTTGTCTTATGGCTCCGCTCCCTGATCCCGAGTCCCTGCCCAGCTTTCCTGGAGCCCCTTTCAGACACTGGCAGGGGCTGGAAGGTCTCCCCGGAGCCTTCTCTTCTCCCGCCTGAACCCCCCCAGCTCTCCCAGCCTGTCCTCCCAGCAGAGGGGCTCCAGCCCTCCCGGCATCTCCGGGGCCTCCTCCGGCCCCGCTCCAGCAGCTCCGTGTCTCTCCTGTGCTGAGAGCTCCAGCCTGGTACGATCAGGCGCCAGGATCGAGCAGTGCTGTGCGCACTGTGGACGTGGTCTCTGTCCAAGGCATTTGTGAACGGAAGGAGCAAATGACAAGTGAATACTGACGGTGTTGACTCGGTTTTGTTTCGAAGGATGTGTGGCATAGGTAGTTCAGCTTGATAAAGAAAATTCGTAGTCTCTACACTGAGAGTGAGTTTTGACAGTGGATTTAAAAATGGATACTCAATTCTAACGCTTCTCCAGAGCCTCAGTGGGCTGAAATTGTAGAATATTTTGAAGTCCGGGGATAAGAAGGCAATGTTCCGTTCTGCAGCCCCGGCTCTGGACAATTTATGCTGAAAGATAGTTGCTTGTGATTTGAAAACATGGGATGTGAAATAGTTAGTTGTCAATATGTTGGAGTTTTACAATGCTACATGACTATGGCATAAATATCACTTTGCATATAAAAGCGACAGTTTTCCATAGCGTGAAATGTAAAATGCATAGAGCGTGTGTTGCACTTAATTAAGAAAAGAATCAAATGTTATTTTCACATTCTGTTTTTCAGGTCTCACTAGTTCTAGAACCTCTGCCAGAATTGTATGACACCAGCAGCTCTATCCCAACCGCAGATGCTGGTTTAGATCTCGCTCCGGCTCAGGGAAGCAGCAAGCCCCAGTTTCTTGCTCCAGCGCAGCCGTCCAGGCGAACACGGGTGACTATCGCTGACCAAGAGTCCATTACCAATAGCGAAGCCCCAACTCCCAGGTATCTTTTCTTCCCCATGACAAAATTCTGGGTTTTTTTTGCAGTTCACACCTTTTTTTTAACCAATGGCCATGCACTTGTGGGTTATGCCATACTTGATCTTTTTAAAGGTGCATTTTGTATGAAATCCAGAACATACAGCGTTTCAGAGCTTACAGGGACAATTTCTCATCTGATATAAATTTGCGTCCTACATTGACTTAGTTCAAGCTGTACTAATTGACAAAAGAGGTGCCACAAATTTACAGCTTGAGTTGGTCTCTGACGGCGGTAGTGGAAGATGAGGAGTCATTTAAAATACCACGTCACATTTCTTTTTGGAGCACGCACTGAAGGGGAGCAGCTGCAGTGCTAGGGAGAATTTGAAGAGATTTGAATTCCTTTACCAATCCGCTTTAGTTGTTACTGAAATAATGTTTCATTTTTCAATAGAGGAAGGGACCGTTTGCTCTTTCAAGAGAACTCCGAAAACATAAAGGACGCTTTTCCTGCTGCTCCTCACCGTCAGATTTTACCAGATGAATGTTTGAAAGTGAATCCTTCAAAACAGCAAGTGTCGTTCCCCACCGGCACTGAGCCCGAAGCACCTGCTAGAACAAACACGCGGGTGCTCTCTTTGCATAACCCAGCTCCAAAAGACCTGCTTTCAGGTTTGTGTACGCTCGGCATCATCTTTCAGATTGCACAGTAAATAGTTCTTGATAATATTTCAGGTGCCTATCTAGAGATGAAGACTTAAGGAAAAGCGATACTTTGCATGCTCTCACTGTATTATTTCAAACAGAAAATGATAATAGAAAGGTCTTTACTTAAAAAGTACTGGTTTAGTCTTGGTGGAAGGTGGCTTGAGTATCCAGATCAGGCAAAACACGCTGCCCTAGCAGTCTGCCTGAGCTCTGGAGGGCTAAAACAAAAGGAAGTTCAACTTTGTGAGCTGTTTAATCAGTGACGTATCTTGCGAGCTGGTCATCAAAGGTGCCACTCATGTCCGAATAGATCTTGGGAGGGTTTCTATGCCGTTGGCATTTTCAGGTGGAAAATTATTTCTTTTCCATCGCCTACCAGTTAGCATCCCTTTTAGATCACAGACCGCCTGGACTCGATTCAAACGAGCATCAAAGTAGGCCACATTTCCATATGTGTTGCCATTTCAGTTATTTTTTACATTTACAGAGAAGACCTAAAATTAGGCTGCTGTTGAGACACCCTCAGGTGACAAACGACTCTTCCATAAATTAATCTTGCTGCTGTATCTTAATAATGCCCCTCTAATGCCTGATCCGACGTGTGCAGAGGAGTTATTTGTACAGTTCCGAGTGGGACACCAAGGGAGGATTATGCTCGCTCACTCCCAGCTATGCTGTCTGTGTTATGGCACGTGCTTCATCTCCAGTATGTCAGAATGTCTTTATAACAGCAGAAAACAGAAGTTTCTTGACCGTTGCCAGCACATTTATTGTGTCTACACATTGCTTTTTAATCCTTCTGCTTATTTCTCAGCTCTTTTGGATCAAGGCAATAAACTCCGTGATGCCATGGTTGTTTCTGCAATGAAGTCGAGCCCGGACATGGAGATTGAACTGAGTGAAATGCCTCCTTTTATAGAGAGAGACGATTTCAAAGCAACAGCAAAGTGAGCTTGGAAAAGGGGGAAATGAGATTTAAGTTCCGAACCATACGTTTTGAGGCTTTATCCGGAAAACTTTAAATACTGAGAGCCGTGTGATGTATTTTAGGATTCTCATTCCAATGGGAAATTAATTTCTACTTGTGACTAAAAGCCTAAATTTTGTGAATTGATTTTAATCAGCATGTAGTAAGCCTTGATTTAAGTCATTGATTTCCATTTTGTTTCAAAGTATATTTGTATTTAGTGCTGAGTTATTTGATAAGGAAATATTAAATATTGATAAGGAAGAAGAGTAGTGTAAGGAACACAGCAAGTTAAATGGTACGTCATCACAGAAAACAGGTTTTCTAAGAAATGTAAGTAATTAGTGACATAAATTGAGTACTTTTGCATATTCTAGTTTGCGTCTCTTGGTGCCAAAATGCCCATGAAAATTTGTATCTATAACTGTTCTCAGAATTAGTAATCATTATCGTCTTCCATATGATCTTTCTTAGCAGACCAAAGGAAAAAAAAAAGTGTTTGTGCTTTTTCAAATTCTAACTCCACCTGTGTTTAGTACTAGGCTTAGCAGATGTTCTTAATTTGGTGAAATTGCAATTTAGAAGTATTAATGTTTTTTACAGGAGGCACTTCAATTCCTTATTTTTGGAAAAAATATGAATATTGCCTTTTGTTGCACTATAAACCGGACAATAATGTTGTTGGCTTTGACAGCCAGTGATGCTGTTGCAAACATAACTTAAATTCTTTCCGCTCAAACTATTCCAGTTTGTTTAAAAGTAGATGAGTTCAGGCTTTCCAGGAAAAACTGACAGAACATCATTTATAAACGTGTAGCTTGTCTTTCTCAGGCCCTTTCTTGTTTGCAGCAGCTGTGCTTAAACTGCGAGATTAGGCCGACCTTTACGGTTCGACTCGATAATCTTAAAGGTCTTTTCCAACCTAAATATTTCTGTGATTCTGTGATGCATCACCAAGTGTGAGGTTTTGGGTGTGACTTCCAGCAGACTGCAGGCTTGCAGGAAGTTTTTGTGTCTCTCGAGACTAAACTACAAACTGGGGGAGGCGCAAGTCACCTTTGATTTTTATCCTTGATGGATTAATCTTGAACATCCCTTAATATCTTTACTTTTCCTTTTACTGCTCCCTGTGCTGCAACCGCTGTTATCCAGGAGCCCAGAAGGCTTGAACTCAAATTACTTGCCCAGCCCTGAAGATCCCCAATTCTTCCCATCTGAAGTGTCAGGTGGGGAATTTGACCTGAACTCCGAAGAGCGAGCGATACAGTTACTATTGGGCAGGTGAGTGTAATGTTCTCCAAAGAATTGTCCTTATTTGAACACTTTATACTGAAAAACGTCTCTTGACTCTTCAAGTTCTCCACATTTCTGGAAGTGTAACCAGGGAATCGTACGTGCAAGTGACGGAGATGTTTTGTACCTCAGCTTGCATTCAACTGCAGTGCGTGACAACCTCGATAGCTCCAAGTCCCTTGATGTAAAAGTGATGTCAGAAAGATTAACTGCAATCTTAATTTGATAAAATTAAGTTATTTAATAGTTGTAACTGTTGTTTCCTAAAACGTTAAGTGCATAAAACAGATATGGTGTGTCCTTGAAGAACTTGCGTTCCATAAAGTAAAAATAGAACCAATAGGTATTTTTAATTTTTCTCCAAATATTAAATCAACCTTTTTCTCTCATTTTGTGTAGCAAGAGCGTAAAAGATGCTTACATTGTGTCCGAATCAGGGGTATGAAGCATACAGCTTCTCTGTCAGATATGGTTCAGAATTTATGTTCATATGTCTTGTGGAATCATAGAATCACAGAATCACCTGGGTTGGAAGAGACCTTCAAGATCACCGAGTCCAACCATAAACCCAACACTGCCAAAACCACCCCTAACCCATGTCCCTCAGCACCACGTCTGCCCGGCTTTTAAATACCTCCAGGGACGGCGATTCCACCACCTCCCTGGGCAGCCTCTTCCAATGCTTGAGAACCCTTTCCATGAAGAAGTTTTTCCTAATCTCCAACCTAAACCTCCCCTGGCACAACTTGAGGCCATTTCCTCTTGTCCTGTCGCTTGTTCCTTGGGAGAAGAGACTGACCCCACCTGGCTCTAACCTCCTTTCAGGGAGTTGTAGAGAGTGAGAAGGTCTCCCCTCAACCTTCTCTTCTCCAGGCTGAACAATCCCAACTCCCTCAGCCGCTCCTCAGGAGACTTGTTCTCCAGACCCCTCCCCAGCTCCGCTGCCCTTCTCTGGACACGGTCCAGCACCTCAATGTCTCTCCGATCCTGCGGTGCCCAAAACTGAACCCAGCACTCGCGCTGCGGCCTCACCAGTGCTGAGTACAGGGGCACCATCACTGCCCTGCTCCTGCTGGTCACACCATTCCTGATCCAGGCCAAGATGCCCTTGGCCTTCTTGGCCACCTGGTCACACGCTGGCTCATGTTCAGCTGACTGACTTGTACCCTGCACTTATTTTTTCCCTGTGGTTTGTCGCTGGATGACGCTGAAGTGTTTGCAGATCATGAAATGGTTTTGAACTCACAGCGCAGACAGAAAACCCTTAAAGCAAACAAAACCCAACTTGCTCCAACGGTGTTCTAAAGATACTTGTATTTTCCTACTCGGATACAGCTTGTATTTCTTTTTTATTAAAGTAAACTGTCCCTAAGTATTACTGGTATCCTAAAAGATGTCAAAAGTTATAAAGTATTTATGGATAAAAATTACAGAGATTGATGGAGAACTTGCACCGCTAAGTTACGTTTCCTTCTCTTGCGTCCACAGTGCTGATTTGTCTCCTGTCCGTTTCTGGGATCGGACAAGTTGCCTTTTGGATTCTCTCTCTCTCGGGAGCGAAGTGTATGACAGCGAACTCAATGATCCCCATTACGACCAGAGTCTCTTAGAGAGTCTTTTTTACACCACTCCTGTAAGTGGAGAGCAAAAGGAAGGTGCTTAATATGTCAACCCTAAGGTGAAGAAAATCAGAAGCCTGTGTCAAAAAGCAGGCTACAGATTTCGGTATTACAAGGCTTAATAAGCGTTAAGCATCATACGGAAGTTTGTGAGAACATTGCTTAAAAATAATATTATTAAAAGAATACTATTAAGACTACAAAGTCAAGCAGCGAGTTTGGAAATTGCTAGGATTGAGACTGTCTGTGAAGACTTTATTTCATAACCTCTGAAAAAACGTAGTTTTAATTGTCTGGAATTATGCAGTCTGCAGGTTGGTTCTTTTTCTTTGTCATGACCATTATGTATCTTTCTTGACGGTGATAATTAACTTCTTATTTTATGTGCATTATTTCTCTTTCAGAAATCGGATTCCAGTTTAAGTGATTTCCTCAGTGATGACGATGTTAACTCCTCCAAAAAAATAACCAAGACGGGAACTCTCAAGCAAGCTGATCTGATAAATCCGCAGGATTCCAATGCCTTTGATCAGGACCAGGTGGTGACAGGAATTAAACCCAGGTAAATAGTTACATTAGTGACTTGTTTTGCAACGTCTTGCTCGTTGTAAGTTACTGTTAGCAAGAATCACACGATGTTCTCGTGCTCCATCATTATTAGACAATTCATTGAATAACCATTTGGTGGGGGAATTTTCCTAGCATCCCTGGGAACCATGGAGCATCAGCGTCACCCAGGAATCGCTAGATGTTGTTAAAGAAACTATTGAGATGCAATTAGTTAAAATCACGAGTTCTTCAAATAAGCGGTGAGCCTAGTAATAACATTTTGAACTGTGGAAGCAGAAATGCTAAGGTCTGAGCAGTTGAGGCCTCTCAACTGAACTCTCACCCTGTCTCCTGAACCAATCATCGTCAAGATAAATTAGTCCCTGTGCTGAAAAAAGCAGCCTCTGGGCCAGCTTTGTGCGGTTCTGTGACCATGTGTATGTGACAGATACAAAATAAGGCAAATCCTATATTCTTTCTTTGCACGGTGTCTCTACGTGTATAAAATTTGCATCTGCTTTACCGGGAGAGAGTTCACATCAGCAGAGCCTGTTTCTCTGCGGGTGTGTGTTCTCTCCTGTAGCTATAGTAAATAAACTTCTGTTCTGACGCGATCTAAATGGTATTCCCTTTTTTTCCATGACAGAACCAATAAAAGTGTCCCTCAAAATTTCGTTTTCAAACTTTACTTGTACAATGCTAGTTAGTATTAAGGTTTTATGACTTTTTTTTTCTAATTCAGCTCCAAACAATTATTTCTGAAACTTTTCTTACAAATATTGCTATTTTTACATTAAGATATAATTCATATTTCCAGAGGTATCAACACAGAACCATTTACAAGTCAAGTCTTAAAAATAAAGTGCAAGCGAGATTTTAAATTACGACAAAAATCCTGGTGCTGTTCGTCTGCAGCAGTGACTTGTCCACATGTAGAACCGCATCTTCTCCCTTTTTTTGTATATTGTATTAAATTAAGCTTTTCTTTTTGAAGAATTAGACTGCATAAGCTTTTTTCAAAACTCCAACAATGTGGAACGTGCACCTTTTTTTTTTATTTCCCCCCCAATTATGCACCCTAGGTATTGTATATTGTAAGATTTGCGTTACAGAGACCACCACATTTGTTGTAAAAAAATACATTTTAAAAAGCGCACTTCAATGAACTACGAGCAGTTTTAAAATAATATCCCACCGAGCTACAATTTTCCCTCCCCGTGGCTGCATTAAGAATGTTCGTTTAGCCCTTTTTTCTCAGTTTTCTCTCTTCTGCTGCTCTCCTACTAGACCACTTGCTCCTCCAGCAGATGACGCAGAAGCGGCTCACGTCACATCCCTGAGTGCAGACAGGTTGGCGTTGCTGGGGCAAATGCACGTAGCCAGAGTCATCGTTGAAAGCTTAAAAATCCCTCCGGAGAGCGTCCAGATTACTCCAAGGAAGAAAGGTTTAATGGGGAAGCCTCCAAGGCCCGCACCAGTTAATAAGTGGTAAGGGGGATTGTTTCTCACCTCGTTACTCGGGCCTTCGAGATAGATTTCTCCGAGGTCTGTCATGCAGCCCAGCTCACCTGAGTATTCCAGGCGTCTGAGCTCTTCCTATTTCTCTGCTCCTCGCAGGAAATTGTAGACCGTAGACTTCTGAACGTTAGAGATGGGAATAATTCATCCTGACGGCGGCTCGCTTCAGGCGGTGCTTTTCCTGGGGTTTTTGGGGAAGTACAGATGTGCTTTGTGCATGGCAGTGCATTGAAAACAAGAAGGGGGTTTTTTTGGCAAAGAATCTGACATAACATATTGAAGGAATTCATAAAATAGTTCAATTACTCTTAAAAAATAGAGTAACAATAAATTGTGAATATGAAACTTGTCTGCTACGTTCGGTTTCATTATGTACATCAGATTTTTGATGGATTGCGGTCATCATCCATTCACTTTTTTATTCATAGCACCTTCTTTGTTGAGTACCACTTTCCTGTGGGAGCCTCCAAGGATGAAAAAGGACAGGTCTCCATAACAACAGAAGTAATTCGAATAGCTTCTAGTAAAATCACAGATGATGGTAAGAGCATTATTTTCCCCCCTTGCATTTATTTGTGTTGACTCCTTCATCTCTTAGAAATTATTTAGTAGCATTTTCTATCTATTTTCTTTGCTGCCTGAAAGATACAGCATGATTAGTGGCACCTCTGCCAACATAGTGGCTGGGCTGCAGGTAGTGGAATGCTCCTCTCAGGGAGAAGGAAGCCAGGTCATTTTTGGGGTTTTTTTTTGCGTCCAAGAAGTATTCATATTGGAATTTTCAGATTTTGTTTTTCCTTGTACATAATAGCAGGTCAGGAAGCCCTTTCCTTCGTTCCAACCTAAACCAAATATCCTTTCTGCAGTAGTATGGGGATGATAAAGTACTTTTAGGAATATCGGAGATACTTGTGTCTCAAATAAATAATTTTTCTGGATGCTGAAGTATGTCACGTAACATCCGCAAGAGCTCAGAGAGTCTGCTGGATCCAGGAGATCTTGAGTCCTGTGCTCAAATCAGTAGACATTAATCTTTTCACAGGGAGTCGCCGGTGTTTGTATCCCTGAGAACAATTTATGTTATGTGTCTCTCCTCAGTGAGCAGAGAATGCTGTATGAGCAAGGCCCTCTCTTCCCAGAAACTGGAATTCCAGGGTGACTTTCGGATGCCTCTCCCATACGGTTTTTCATTGGCTTTGCACCTTTTGGGTGGCACTTGGGAGGTCTGGGGGGTAATTCTGAGTTCTCTTGTATATTCTCCATTTGTGTCCAGACAAAGCATCTAATTCTTCCGAAACCACGCTCTTTGTAATACAAAAATAATACAGCCTCCTGCGCTTTGTCTTGCGTAGTTAGGTTCTCTTTGGAACCTAGAAAAATAGATAGGGCTGAAAATAATTTGAAGAAGCCGTCAAATCAATCCACTGCACCGGTATCTTTCCTGAGAGCTGTTTAAGCCCAATGGGAAAAATTCCATAGCCATCCCAGGCAAGCTGTAGAAGCGCTGCGCTTCCTGTTAGAAAAGTTTCCTTATCTCTAAACCTGAGTTTTTGTCGTCACAAGGATACTTAATTTATCCACGTGAACATGCAAGGCATACTGCTTCAGCACTGCTGCACTCCTTCGTATTCTTCTCTTTTCTAGACTAAACACCGGTTTATTCAGTCTTTTCTTGCAGATGCTGCTTTACTCCTGAACCTGCCATCATTCTTGCAGCTCAGCTTTGACTCTGGCGAGACATGTCTTGAAATATATCGCTCAAAATGAGGCAGGGTTCTCCCTCTAAGGAAGGGAAAGTCTTACTGCGTGCTAGGATGACAGAGACTTGGTATCAACGTCCTTCTGATGAGGAAAGGCTGAGGGAGTTGGGGCTCTTGAGCCTGGAGAAGAGCAGGCTGAGGGGGGGTCTCATCAATGCTCCTAAATCCTTCAAGGGAGGGGGCCGGGAGGAGGGGGCCAGGCTTTTTCCAGCGGTGCCCAGGGACAGGACAAGAGGTGACGGGCACAAACTGGAACATGGCAAGTTCCATGTGGACACGAGGAGGAACTTGTTGCCTGGGAGGGTGGCAGAGCCCTGGCAGAGGCTGCCCAGAGAGGTGGTGGAGTCTGCGACTCTGGAGACATTCCCAACCCACCTGGACACCATCCTGTGCCCCCTGCTGTAGGTGGACCTGCTCTGACAGGGGGCTGGACCAGATGATCTCCAGAGGTTTCTTCCAACCCCGAACATTCTGTGATTCTGTGATTCCAACTGCAGCCTTTAGAAGCTGCTCTAATATTAATTTAGCCATGCTTGCCCTCCTCCTATTTTCTGGACTTGGAAAAGGAAGTACAGTTTACTTTGGGCTTAATTTATATTAGGTTAATTTTGAACAATTGTTGTTCCTGTGAGCAACCACAACAACAACAACAAGAAGTAAATTCCCTGCAGAGTTGTAACATAATTTAATAGGTTGAAACCTCAAGAGATTCTTGGTTGAGGATTCCAGCAACAGTCCGTCTCCCTTCAGCTCCCAGCCTTGCTTGGTCTCTGATGCTGGCAGATGTGCAAATGCTCTCTCTGTGTTTGTCCATCCTTCGCAGAAGCGCCATCGCTTTCCCCTCCTGCCTTCTGAACTCCGTGTGTCTCTACTCACCCTGCGTGTTCTCTGCGGAGACTGACGATTTCTCTGTTCCCGATCAAGCTCAAAAGACAGGTCGGCTCCGAATCCGGTGAAGAGCTCACAAGTCTCTGTCTTCCTTGCAGTGGTGAAATTTCAGCAGCGGTTTGTGTTCCCTGTCTGTTTCGGTGGAATGATGATAGAGCACTGGTGGAGCTCTGACCTTGCTTTTAAAATCTACATGAGAAAAAGCACGCAGAAAAAGGTACTTGTTAAAGGTTGTTTCTACTTTGTGTATTGGAAAGCAAAGGAATTCTTTGCATCTCTAATTCCTCCAAATATTTAGTGACAGCAGTGGCTTCGCTAAGTCTTCTGCCGTGCTTCATCACGATTGCTGCCATCTCAACCATCAGGGGCAAAACAGCCAAAATAAGGTCTTTTGAGCCACTTCTTAATCGAGCGTTGCCAGATATTAGGAGGGGAAATGACACTATGCGCAGATACTGTAAACTGAACCAGTTGCTGTTCAATCTTGTCACCCAACTAAACTATTTTCTGAGTTCAAGACTGACAAGCAAAAAAAAAAATGTCCTTCCCGCATCTTTAAAACTGATCACTTGCTCTTTGAGCATATTGGATCAATTACAGGCATTAGTTTTCAATGAGAACAGAGCTCGTTTAGCACTATAGAATGAGTTCATGTGGATGCAGTTGATATCACTACTTCTGCCCAGGGTAAGCGGAATAACACGAGGTGTGAGAAACTCATGTAACTTGTGCATTTGCGGGGGGGAAAGTATCTTTTTTTTTTCGCTAAAAATATTTGCGTAATCACCTGCATGTGATGAAGACAGCGAGAAGTGTTAGCTCAAGCTTATGTTTTGTTTTAATCAACACCGAGGATATCCGCCCATCTGTTCTAAGAGCAGCTTTTCTTATAGTGGGTGAATAAATTGCATTTTTTAAGTATGGCAGTTTTGCTCCATTACTAGGATTTGGGATGTTCATTTTTGCGTTAACCTGGAAGTGTTTGCTGTAGGTACTGGGAGAATTTTACTTATTGTTGTCCTAGTCATACTTGGAATTGGAACTAAGGGAAGCTTCCCTTCAAATCGTATCAGTAAAACTAGTGGTATGGGAGTGGGGAGGGTTAGTGGCTGATCACAACTTCCTGGAAGGTTTTTCTTTCACAATATGCCCTTAGTTCTTTAAACCTGACAGAAATCTTGCAAAATTGCTTCTTTTTCTGCCCTCAGCCCGTGGCCATTGGCTCAGCAGCACTGCAGTTAAGCAGGGTTATTCAGTCGGAGCTGCTCGCTGTCAGCTGTGAAATACCTGTGGAAAAAGAAGGAGGTCAGACACAAGTTGGACCACTAAAGGTAGGTGTTTGACCCCATAGAGCTGGAGTTAAACTACCTGTTGTTACCAATTTTGGATGGATATTCTCTCTCTCTTTTTTTTTTCCCCTCATTTTCCCTCCTCTTTCATTTCTTTCTTTGTTTTAATTTGCCAGGTCTCAGGTATGAAGGTTCATAAGACCAATACAAGATGACGTGAACCCTTTTTTCCTTAAGGTTTTGGAGAAATATTTTGAACCTTCTCCAAGTCTAAGGGTGTCGCTGCGTGATGTTCCCCTGGCTGCAGGGTAAAACGAGGGTCCTTGGTTACAGAAAGCACTCGACAGGCAGATTTTGAGTGGTGCGTGTTCAGGGCTGGGAGCTTTGGCATCTGCTCCACGTGTGACATGCGCTGAGGTCTCCCCGCCACTGGTACCGCCTTGTCACCTCAGGAGTTACCTTCTCCAGCCAGTGTTTCTACCAGCATGCTCAACTTCTGACTGAGAAGGATTAACAGTCCTGGCAGCACATGTGAGTGGTTTGCCAGTTCTGAGGATAAACAGCTCTCTAGATTAGCAAGCGAAGGGTTAAGAGAGTATTTGGCTATTATTACATTCAGAGCTACGAAATTATTCCCAGACAACATGAGCATGAGTTGCTTCTGGCACTTCGTAGCTCACGGGATGAGCAATATTCTCTGTCACAGGGTCTTGTGAAATTCTTCCAGAGAAGCCAGGCAGCAGAGCTGCCAGTAGAGGAGCTGCAGGAGGGTGAAACAGAATGTAGAGGTTGGGTGTGGGAGGAGTTGATTGAAGGTCGGAGAGGAGAAATGGTGTGTGGTGCAGGAGAGAATGGAGCCGAACAGGGTGTGAGAGGAGAGAAGTGGAAGGAATCATAGTATCAGAGAATCACTTGGGTTGGAGGAGACCTTCATGATCACCGAGTCCAACCATAACCTACACTGCCAAAACCACCCCTAACCCATGTCCCTCAGCACCACGTCTGCCCACCTTTTAAATACCTCCAGGGACGGCGATTCCACCACCTCCCTGGGCAGCCTCTTCCAATGCTTGACAACCCTTTCGGTAAAGAAGTTTTTCCTAATATCCAACCTAAACCTCCCCTGGCACAACTTGAGGCCATTTCCTCTTGTCCTATGGCTTGTTCCTTGGGAGAAGAGCTTGACCCCACCTGGCTCTAACCTCCTTTCAGGGAGTTGTAGAGAGTGAGAAGGTCTCCCCTCAACCTTCTCTTCTCCAGGCTGAACAATCCCAACTCCCTCAGCCGCTCCTCAGGAGACTTGTTCTCCAGACCCCTCCCCAGCTCCGTTGCCCTTCTCTGGACACGCTCCAGCACCTCAATGTCTCTCCGATCCTGCGGTGCCCAAAACTGAACCCAGCACTCGCGCTGCGGCCTCACCAGTGCTGAGTACAGGGGCACCATCACTGCCCTGCTCCTGCTGGCCACACCATTCCTGATACAGGCCAAGATGCCATTGGCCTTCTTGGCCACCTGGTCACACGCTGGCTCATGTTCAGCCGACTGTCCACCTCCTCCCCAAGTCTGTAGCTCTGCCTGGGGTTGTTGTGGCCAAAGCGCAGGACCCGGCACTTGCCCTTGTTAAACCTCATCTCATTGGCCTCAGATGGTGTGTGGTGCAGGAGAGAATGGAGCAGAACAGGGTGTGAGAGGAGAGACGTGGAAGGAGACATTGTGGGGAGTTAACGAACTGAAGGTCAATGCGAGAACTTATGGAAGGGGAAGGTAATATTTAAAGAAAACTGATTTTGGTCACCTTGTCTCTTAGGTTTCACTTGCTTGGTGTAGTACCTGCCTACCAGCAACACGTGTGTGTCCAGCTCCTCCGGCCAGGGCATGGAGGATAAGGGTTGTCAGCTATTGAGCCCAACTTTGCATTTCGTGGGTTCTTTCTGACAGATGGCCTTGAACTCCTCATCTTCGGACGTGTTCTTTATATGTTTTAGGAGTAGACACTGTTTGGGAACTTTTGCTGCAATATCTTGTCTCATCCCTCCCAAGTCACAGGCAAAATTCTTGAGTCTGATTATTTTGTTTTCCTTATTTGTGCATTTTATGGCTTCAATCCTTTTCTTTATCCTGTTACCTTATCTTCTGGGCTTCACTTTGTTCCTCCCCTTCTTGCTGTCCTGTGATGAGAATGAATCCAGCAGATCTGTGATGCTCTGTAGCAATTAACACTTGCAAATTAACCCTTGCAATTCCTTTAACCCTTGTGTTTTTCCCATTGCTTTCACACACGCGTTTTCATTCGTACCAATCTATTTCTCTTGCAAATCTGGACAACATGAGGCAATTCAGATGTAGGGCAGAGTGTTAAAAAACACAAAACAAAAGCCAAAATCCCCAACCTCAGAAAAAAAGAAGACAAATGCAGTGGAATATGTAGACCACTGGAGAGAAAAGGAAGGAGGCCACAGAAGGGAGAGGAGTTAGGGACAGCTCAAATCAGCAGGGAAAGTAAAAGTGAAAGAGCGTTTAGAGAGAAACACTTCTTTTTGATAATTGTTTTCAAGCAGCAAGTGCTGCAGCGAAGTGGGGCAAATGACAGTTGTGATGCTGTGTCACTGTACTTTTCACCTTGGCTGGGCAGCTGTTCCTTTTTCAGTCAGCGTTGTGATCGGGTTTAATTTTTTCCTTTATTCATCTGTAATTGTGTAGTTCCATACTTGAGTTACAGCTTTATTTGATAAAACCGCATGGAGTTTATTTTGCAGTGGTGGTTGTCTCTCGTAACCGGTGTGCATCTAAAGGCGAGCCTTCTGGGTGATGAGCTAACGCAGCTCTTCGAATCATAGAATTATAGAATATTAGGGGCTGACAGATATCTCTGGAGATCATCCTGTCCCAACTCCCTGCCAGAGCAGGGGCACCCAGAGCAGGTGGCACAGGATGGCGTCCAGGCGGGTTGGGAATGTCTCCAGAGTCGCAGACTCCCCCACCTCTCTGGGCAGCCTCTGCCAGGGCTCTGCCACCCTCACAGGCAACAAGTTCCTCCTCGTGTCCACATGGAACTTCCCACATTCCAGTTTGTGCCCGTCACCTCTTGTCCTGTCCCTGGGCACCGCTGGAAAAAGCCTGGCCCCCTCCTCCCGGCCCCCTCCCTTGAAGGATTTAGGAGTGTTGATGAGACCCCCCTCAGCCTGCTCTTCTCCAGGCTCAAGAGCCCCAACTCCCTCAGCCTTTCCTCATGGGAAAGATGCTCCAGCCCCTGAGCGTCCCCGTGGCCCTTTGCTGTCCCCTCTCCAGCAGTTCCCTGTCCCTCTTGACGCGGGGAGCCCAGCCCTGGACACAGGACTCCAGCTGCCCCTCCCCAGGGCAGAGGGAAGGGGGAGGATGACCCCTCTCCACCTGCTATCCAGGTGTGCACTGGTTTTACTGGTTTTCCCGAGTTTGCCTTGCAGTCTCTTGTCTTTGTTTGAGGCACCTCTCCCGATGTGCTTCCCCTTGCACAATGCAGGTATCCTTCGAGCTGGCAGCTGACAACAAAGACTTCACCCGCACCGCTGCCAGGTCAGCGACGGCTGCGCAGCGAGTCCCGGCTCACGCTGTAAGAAGTCCCCGGCTGGAATTCCAGGAGCCCAACGGGAAGAGTGTAAATGCGGAAAGCCCTCGCTGCTTGAAACTGAACAACGGCGAGGACTCGCAGACGGCAGGAGCAGCCACCATCAACGTCGCGCGGCCCCCGCAGGCTGTCCCAACCTCTGCACCCCCTCACCTGATGACACAAACAACTGGGTGTGAAGAGGATGGGTTGTTACTGCACGTGTTGCTGATGGTGCCTGACGGAAAGGATTTTGGCGCCGCAGACTGTGGGCTCCCCGGCTCTTGTAATGTGTATTTAAACTGCAAGCTGCTCAGCACTGAGGAGGCAACGAGATCTGCCGTCATATGGGGCACAACACAACCTGCCTTTAATTTTTCTCAGGCAAGTCGCAAGTCTTCCCTTTAGCACTGATTGAAATCTGCTATTCCGCAGTGACAAACGTATTTCAGAGATAAGTAGCTTTTATAGACGTAGGAACTTCTCTGCTTGGCTCTGTCCGATATATTAAAAGTATTTGCGGTGTCGATGTGGCTGCATTGCATATTTTGAAATGCAGTTCCTTGAATCGTCCAAATAATAAAGGAGGAGTTTGAAGTACAAAAGAAAAACATTCAGAAAATTTTAGGTTAAGACTGAAAATAAGTTGGCTTCTCCTTTCTTCTGTTTTGGCAAGGAAACATATTGTTGATGGCATCCTGATACGTAGATGTAGAATCTACATATATTTGTAGATAGATATGTAGATACATATATTTGTAGACATTCTATATTTGTAGATATTCTGTAGAATTTTGGTTTGTTCCGTTGCTTGGGGTTCTTTTTCTTCTCAGTGGATATATCAGCACAAAAGTGTGGGTTACTGTCCTAATATGGACCAGAGCCTTCCCCTGGCAGCAGCAGCATTTCAGGCATTTAATAATATTAGGAGTTTGTAATTTTTTTATGGACGTTTTTTCTTTGGAAATATCAGGGTGCTTGAACGTACCCTGCAAATGCTTTTACCGATACCTGGCGGTTTGTGAGACTCCTTAGTCTTCAGCTGAAAGAGTGAAATGTAAAAACGTAGTAAAAGACACCTGAACGGTTGTCTCAAATAATTTATCTGTTGTTTAGTAAACAGGCTTTTAAAGATAAAAGCAATGTTTTTTAAGATAGCGTATGATCTGATGTTGAAATTCATCTAAATTGCATTTATTTTCCTGGATAGCTCTTTTCCAAGCCTACCAGTTTGCTGACACTTGTTAGGCAAGTAAGCATTTAATTTTTAATTTCCATATGTAAAGAACACAATTCCGTAGGCTGGAATAATGTAGCGTTACCAGAATGCTCTGTACATAGCAAATAGCTTCCGGTGTATTCCGTGTACTAATTCTGCATTAAACTCCTTCAGGTGATGCCTTTTTCATTGACTTCCAAACACTTGGAGCGGCTGAAGAACAACGTCATGGTTATTGAAGCATGGAACAAGATGGGAAGCCCTGGCTGTGACAAGCTGCTGGGATTAGTGAAACTTCCCCTGCATCAGTTTTACATCTCATTCAAGTAAACATCTTTGTTCCATATTTTATTGGGTCAGGATATATCCTAACTGATGCTCAGAGAAAGAAGGGAAGGGTGGTGCCTGGGGTTTGCATGGGGCGGTTCTTAATTATATTTTAGAGCAAAAGGCATTTTTGTCCTGCCAGGTTTCCTCTGGCACTCTCCTGCACTGAGCAGTATATGGGTAAGGTCCGCTGTCCTCGTACAGAAACGCAAGTCCACTGTGCGAAATAAAGATGCTCTGCTGCATCGGGTTTGGAGCCAGCTTAACTTGCGGCCCTCTGAAGGAGTAAAACTGAAAAAAAACCCCTCAAAATCATAGAATCATAGAATCACTTGGGTTGGAAGAGACCTTCAAGATCATCAAGTCCAACCATAACCTACACTACCAAAACACCACTAACCCATGTTCCTTAACTCCACGTCCACCCGTCTTTTAAATACCTCCAGGGACGGTGATTCCACCACCTCCCTGGGCAGCCTGTTCCAATGCCTGAGAACCCTTTCCATGAAGAAGTTTTTCCTAATCTCCAACCTAAACCTCCCCTGGCACAACTTGAGGCCATTTCCTCTTGTCCTGGCGCTTGTTCCTTGGGAGAAGAGACTGACCCCACCTGGCTCTAACCTCCTTTCAGGGAGCTGTAGAGAGTGAGAAGGTCTCCCCTCAACCTTCTCTTCTCCAGGCTAAAATGACTGCATAGGGAAACTAAGTGTGGCTTTCCACTGGTGATTTTCCAAGATTGTGACTGATTGAGTGATTTTGTTCCTGATTATGCTCTGCATAGATCCCATTGCTAGGGGTAACGCTTGTGGTGTCAAAAAAGCTCTCTAAATACTTCTTCTTTTAATTGCCGTCTTATTTGATGGGTGTCTCCAGAGCTCTCTGTTCTTTTTGGCCTCTTGTTCAGTCATGTAATATACCTGCTTGAAACAATTTAAATTAATGGAAACACCGAACAAAAGAGATTCTTTCTCACGCGAAGGATTAATACCTTTTTTTTTTGGTCAGACTAGTGATAGGTGGAAAACAGATGGGGCTGGAACTGACTGGCCACCACTTTGTTAATTATTAGTGTGTCATTTATATAATTTTTGTCAGTAAGCCACTGTAGTTGACTTGTATATATCTTCAGTGCGTTATTAGAGGGTTTTATGTTTCTCCTGGAGACTGTCCCTGTTCCTCCTTTTCTTCCTGCCCAAGTCCATCCCCACATAACTGCCTCATAAAAGTATAATATGGCTGGAGTATATTAATAGGAGTCTTGTTCCAGTTCATCACCTTGCTCTCGGATCTCTAGGCTGGCTTATAGCTACGGCTGGTTTAGTTTTTGGAAAGCTGTACTTTGTCATGGCTGAAAATAGCCTTTTCCATTCAGCAGCTCGCAGTTCTGTGCTTTGTGAAGACTGATGAAATCGAGCCAAATTTTGGAGGAACGGAGATAGATTGCTTTCTGACGGCATTGCAAGTCCCATCTAAAATGAGCTTTGCGCGATCGTGTTCGTCTTCAGGTGCCTCATTCTCACGCTGGGCCTTTTTGCGGGTTTTTTGTTTTCATCTCTTCCAGAGATCCAAAGATTTCCCACCTGCTCCTTCAAGCTCAGTACCCAGTGGTTGCTGTGGACAGCTATATGCCTGTGGTAGATGTTTTTACTGGCAGCAGAAGTGGAAGCCTGAGGGTCGTTCTGGCAATGGGGTCAGCCGATCAAATAGTGGCGCTGCAAAGGCTAAAAAACGAAGAAGGAGCGGCACCTCCCGTCACACAGCGCCCTTCCCACGCTCTGGACCCTCCTCCTGCAAAGCCCGCAACGGTATTTTTCAGTAAATTCCTATTCTTGCTGTTAGGAACATGTGAAAAGGATTTTCCCCCTAGGTTCGCTAACAGGCCACTGATCCCTAGTCTCTTTTGATGCCGTAGCCGATTTTGTTATAAATGAGCACGTTCTTTGCAGAATTATATTGTTTGTACTTTTTTTTCTTACCCACTTTCCCTCACCAGTCTTGACGTGATTCCCTTTTTCACTGCCCTGCATATCCACTGCCTCATTCTACGTGACAAGTTGGATATGTAGGAACTTTCATGCTTTTTATGTACTGTGGTTTTGGGGGTTTTGCAGGAAAAAAAAAATGCTGTCAGGTTTTTGGTGGACTTCAGGGAGAAAATAGCAGATAGTGGTTCTGAGCCCCCCTCGTCTCAGGGCTTCTTAGAATCTCATGTTCCCAGTCCTCTTGTACGCTGTTTCCTAAAGAGTCGTCCTTTCCGTGCGGATTTCCTTTCTTTTATTAGCACTTAGACCAAGAAGAGGGAAACCTGATGGAGCACGTGTTTGAGATCCATGTGGAGAGCGTGAAAGGACTCACTCCCTTACAGTCCACTGTCTGGGGAGAGGCTGACTGCTACGTGCAGTACTACTTCCCAGTTCAAGAGGCTGGTTGTGGTGCACTGCGAGGAGCTGAATTGCATGAGGACGGTAAGTTTCTTTTATGATGCAGCCTTAGTTCGAGCATTACTCGAATTAAATATTGTTTAGTAATGTTCTCTCTACTTAAGCAAGAGGGTTTGTGTTTCTCTGAGCTTCCATAATGCGGCCAACGCTTGCTTTCCTCAGCTGTGCGTACAACTGTGCTTGGGCTGCCTCAGTAAATTAAAAGCCTGCTTCCACTGAGGTGGATGACAAAGTTCCCAGAAAAAGACACCTAGTTCTGAATCTCTCCACATGGTACCTGGTTGTTAAAAATCCTGGAGGGCTTTGCCAACTGGTCCTGCAAAGATGCGAGAACAGATTGACAGGGAATACTGAGATTGTCTGCGGTTAAATCCAACGAAGGCTTTACATACACAAGCCTTTCGAGACGCTCATTTTCATGGATACACCACGAGGAGAAGTGCCTGGTTTAGATCGTTGGGATTCTAAAGGAGTACTTCAATAATTGCACTTGTAGAAAAGGACTTAGCGTAGATCTTGAATGCTTTGAATCGCTAACCTATATTTCCTCGGAAAAATGCCGGTCAGTAACATTGTTCCATAGCAATTCCTGCGGACTGCGTCAGCTTCCAGCCACATCTAACGGTAGTTTTCAGCCTGTAGTAGTAGTTTTCTGTGACTGTGTGAATTGCTTGTAAAAGATTTGTGAAGTGAAACTCAGAAGAACAAGCCTTTTGACAGGAGACTTATTGTCCGTGGGTCCTGCCCCCTGAAGAACTGCAAACAAAAAGGTTGAAATCTCCAAACACGACAATTTTTAACCAGCTCTGCTTGACTTGTAGGTATCAGATTAAAACCGTTTCGCACAGCAACCACTCTGTGTGTGCCTGATCCTGTCTTTAACGATGAGCGGCATCATTCTTTGTTGGTTCCTGCTGATGTCCCAGTCCAGAGGCTGCTGGTCAGTGCGTTTACGGCACCAGGAGCGGCTGGAGGAGGAATCCAGTTTGAAGTCTGGTGCAGGTATGGAATCATAGAATCATAGAATCATAGAATGGTTAGAGTTGGAAGGGACCTTAAAGATCATCAAGTTCCAACCCCCCTGCCATGGGCAGGGACACCTCTCACTAGAGCAGGTTGCTCAAAGCCCCATCCAGCCTGGCCTTAAACACTTCCAGGGATGGGGCCTCCACAACTTCCCTGGGTAACCTGTTCCAGTGCCCTCACAGTAAAGAACTTCTTCCTAATATCTCATCTAAATCTCCCCTCTTCCAATTTAAAACCATTACCCCTTGTCCTATCACTAGACTTCCTGACAAAGAGTCCCTCTCCAGCTCTCCTGTAGGCTCCCTTCAGATACTGAAAGGCTGCTCTCAGGTCTCCCCGGAGCCTTCTCTTCTCCAGGCTGAACAGCCCCAGCTCTCTGAGCCTGTCCTCACAGGAGAGGTGCTCCATCCCTCTAATCATCTTAGTGGCCCTTCGCTGGACCTGTTCCAACAGTTCCATGTCCTTTCTATGTTGAGGACTCCAGAGCTGGACACAGTACTCCAGGTGGGGTCTCACAAGCGCAGAGTAGAGGGGGAGAATCACCTCCCGTGCCCTGCTGGCCACGCTTCTTTTGATGCAACCCAGGATACGGTTGGCTTTCTGGGCTGCCAGCGCGCACTGCCGGCTCATGTTGAGCTTCTCATCCATGAGCACTCCCAAGTCCTTCTCCTCAGGGCTGCTCTCCAGCCATTCTCTGCCCAGCCTGTATTTATGCCTGGGATTGCCACGTCCCAGGTGTAGGACTCTGCACTTGGCTTGGTTGAACTTCATGCCATTTGCATTAGCCCACCTCTCAAGCCTGTCCAGGTCCCTCTGGATGGCATCCCTTCCCTCCAGTGTGTCGACCGCGCCACCGAGCTTGGTGTCGTCGGCAAACTTGCTGAGGGTGCACTCGATCCCACTGTCCATGTCTCCAACAAAGATGTTAAACAGCACTGGTCCCAGTACTGACCCTTGCGGGACACCACTCGTCACTGGCCGCCACGTGGACATTGACCCATTAACCACGACCCTTTGAGTGCGGCCATCCAGCCAGTTCCTTATCCACCGAGTGGTCCATTCATCGAACCCGTGACTCTCCAATTTGGAGACCAGGATGTCATGCGGGACAGTGTCAAATGCTTTGCTTAAGTCCAGGTAGATGACGTCCGTTGCTCTGCCTTTGTCCACCAAGTTCATGGCAGTATCGTAGAAGGCCATCAGGTTTGTCAGGCAGGATTTGCCCTTGGTGAAGCCATGTTGGCTGTCTCCAATCGCCTCCTTATTTTCCATGTGCCTTAGCAGAGATTCCAGGAGGATCTGCTATATATGCAGAATAACATCCTGTTCTTTGTAGATGTCACAGCAATACAGATAGAGAGAGTATCTGGTACTGAAAAATCTCTAGCTATTTAATAAGTGAAAAATGGTGAGCTCATCAGCATTTGGTGATGAATATCTGCATTTAAGATTGCATTTAAGCTTTTTTTGCCCTCCCTCCAAGAGTGCCAATTACTCTTTTCTTACAACCTCATTAGAAAGTGTGTGCTCTTAGTTTGCTTTCTTCCACTTTTTTACCAGCATAGTGATCTAAAAGTAGAGTTTAAACGCTTGGCACATCTACA
This sequence comes from Chionis minor, assembly GCA_013398295.1. Lineage (NCBI taxonomy): Eukaryota > Metazoa > Chordata > Aves > Charadriiformes > Chionidae > Chionis > Chionis minor. The sequence goes on from VZSF01004747.1 coordinate 24,075, forward strand.
TTTTACTTAATAGCACCCAGCAGTTTAATGTCATTGGTTTGGGGTCTTTTTTCCTGTCATACAAGTCACCGAGTACAGAAGAATATACTATAAAATGTTTGTAAGTTTGAATTGTAGTTTCTTTGGCAACTGAAACTAATGACTGGTAATGGAAAGCAGAGACCATGAATACAAGGAGCTTCAGAAAAGTGTAATTATAACAACTATAACGTCTTCATTCTGTAGTAAACAAACGAAGCTATTTAAAATTCCCAAGTTCACATGAGAATTATTACATGCTGGATGTGATTATGTTGATGTTGGTTATGACCAGAGCAGTTGAAGAGAGCAACTGTTAGTACCTGGCATTTCAAAAAGGTGCTTTAGCTCCGTTTCCTGAGGACACCTGGACTTCGGTTTAGTCTTGCCCTGTCTGATCACTGATAGTGGCTGGTAAATTTAGGTTGTTTTGGGTGAAAGGAGTAAATTACTGAGCTGGAAGCTGTTTAAGAATTCTGTAAACATCCTCGTGCCAGTTGGCAATATTTGAAATGGAAAAAGCTTGCCAACAGATCCTTGTAATTAGGAAGGAGATTAGATACCGACTGCCAGATTCCAGATCAAGAGAGTTCTTGCTATGACGCTGTCAGCGTCTTGAATTACTCCTTGAAGTTTATGGGGAAAAAGCGGAAACGAACAGGTGTAATATTCCAAGATGTTGAGAGTACTATTCAGGCAGCGCTCTACCAAGACTCTAACAGTCTGGATTTGCCCCAGAATGGAAAGAGAAACACAAGTCTGGCACTGCCACGTTACTCAGTTATTGCTACTGAAAACATAGCCTTTCTCCTAATCTACCTGTTGTTCGTTAGATACAATGCCAAAATTTGCTTTAGGACGAGTCTGAAGCCAAGTAGGGCAGTAAAAAATGGTCTGGAGTCATGGTTTACACCCACAAACTGGTACCACAAATCTGTTCTGCAAGTATTATCAATGGAAATGGAGAGTGGAGAGTATTTGGTGCCAGATTCTTCTGTTGGTTTTCTCTGGGATGCCAATTTTTAGTAGAATTTCTGCTATATTTGTAGCATTATCTACTGAAGCACTTACTGGTTGTTGGTTGGGTTTTTTTCCTGTGGAAATTCACTTACTTGAGTTTATCCCTTAGCTGTCAGGAGACTTCGCTAGTGTTTGAAGACACACACATTAAAATTGACTTACGTACAGTCTTGGGAGTAGTAATGATCTTCTTGTCACCATCAAAACAACGTGATTGATGCTGCGTCTTTGTCTCTTACCAGGTATTATTACCCAAATGTCAGAGACCAGATGGTTGCCAAAGGGACCTTGCCTTTGTCACGGCTGTGTGCCATGGTGACTATGCAGCACCGTGAAGAAATAGGGATACAGACTTTTAATCTTCCACTGGTCCCCAGGACTGATTCCTCAGAGGAATTTCGCCTGCGGTCTTCAGGTAAGGAAGGCTTGTGCGTTTTCACTTCATATTTAAAAGTAAAAGGCTGTGTATTTGCTGCCAAGGGAAATAAAAATATGTATTTGTGTTGGCAACTTATACAAACCAGGAGTGTTTTTCCTCGCGGCTTTCACTGTCACCGTACCTAGTGAAGAATTAGCGATTAAACATGAGCAACCCTCAAGCTCCTAACAAGTTTAAAAAAGCCCCCCCCTGTGTATTGCGCTGCTTAGTTGCCCCATAAGCCGCAGGCTGAAGTTAAGCTTCCCGCGTAAGGCAGGGAATGGGAGATCTGAAGAAGGGCTGTTTGTGGGCAGAGACGTCTTTCTGTTCCACTGCCGTTCTCAAACGGTGTAAAACGTCAGCTCTGGGAAGGCCACCGAGGAAATCCGAGGCAGCTTCTTGGAAAAAAGGACCATAAAAACAGCTGGGGCTGGAGAGGGAGTTCGATACGCTTCAATTCTTTTTTAATAGGGCTAGCCATGTGCGGCAGCAGAAAAATGTCCCTTTGAAGGTTTTGTCACTGCAGCGCTATAAAAAAAGATGTGTTGAAATACTGCGGTAGGAGATTTGAAAAGCGTTCCGATGAACGCACACACGAGGGCGCGGCTGGGTTGAACAGCCTCTCCCAGCTTCACCCTGACGTAAATTGGCCGGTGAGAAGGAGCCAAGAGGAGCAGCTGACCTGGCTGCTGGTAGGTCAGGTTGCAGGATGTCATCCTTAAAATGTCCTTTTGTGCCTCCTGCATCGGGCCGTAACTTCTGGCTCAAGTCCAGCATCTTCCGCACTCATGAATTTCATATGAAATTATTTTTTTGCATTTACTAGGGTAAGTTTTGTATTAATAACTAAGTATTGATTATATTGGATGTAACTGTATAAAAAGCTGACCGTTTCTTTCCTTTCTTTCTCTCATTTAATCCAGGCTTGCTTGATGTGAGCGTGAGATACCAACGAGCCCTGAAAACAGCAGCGGGAATAACCGCTCAAGCTGTTTCTCTTTCTGTACAAATACACAGAGCAGCTGGTTTGCAAGCAGCAGCTAGGTAAAGCCTAATTCAAAAAGGAAGATTTTCCTCTTAAAATAGCTTTATCTGGAGGCAGCAGGCTGAGACGTTATATTAGAACAAATTGTAACTGGCCAACTTTCCATCTGTGGAGACCAAGATTCAAACCGGCTTCTGATCAGAAGTGAAAATAACTTTTATAAAGAACATCAGTGGCTATTTTTGTCCTTTAAGCTGCAGTGCAGTGTGGTAGCATTCATTCCGCAGAAGGCTTGAGGCCGTAAGGGCACGTTTTTCTAAATTTCCACATTTTTCTACACCAAAGGCTGATATAAAAATTGGCTGATATAAATGCTACCTATTTGGGCATTGGATCTTGGTGTTACTGATGCTGTTTAAAAGCTAGCTGAGATTTGTTTTCATGATTTTCACTGTGGAAACATCGGTAAACTAACTGGTAAATGAAACGTGTTCCTTTTCACCAGAAGGCTGCTGCTCTAAGTGCGTGGTATCACCTGAACTTAGTTCCAATATGTGATTTTCAAGGATTAAGAAGGGGCTAGAGAGGCGGGAGTCCATGCAATAAGAGAAGGATGGCTCCTGTCGTTAGAGAGCGGCGCTCGCTGACCTTTTCTCAGTGTTGCTGAGCTCCTGGTCCATCCTCGTTCAAGTAGACTCCGTAAGATGAGGATCACTACCGCAGGGTGTGCGGAGCAGTTAAGGAAGTGGAATGACCTTAAACTCCTCATCCTCCAGGTGTATGACCTGAGTGATACCTGGGTCTCGTTTACTTGCAGATAGTTTCACCTCCTTTTGCTTGTCAGTACTAGTCTCTAAAACTAATTTGGCTTGGCCTTTTGCTTCCTTCTAGAGCAGGTTCTCTAGGAAGTTATCCTACAGCCTTTTCCACAGTATGGGATGGTTTTAAAGCTGCCGAGTACTTTCTCAACCACATTGGTCTCAGATCCCAACCACAATAAGAGCTCAGCCACCAGTGATGGACCTTGTGATAGCTGCTCTCACCATTTCATATCTGTTCTTAGTACGTTCAGATGAAAAAAAATGGTGAAAAATAGTATGCGGCCAGAACCTACATCTGTTATGACTTACAACGTTGACTGTTTTATCCAATCTTTTCACCATGAGTACTTGAAACCTTTGCTTTAAATGCATCGGTTCCTAGATTCCTTGTACATTATGTTCATTCTCTTTCTTCTTTTCTTTTTGCATACTAAATGAAGAGCTGTGGCACAAAAGAACCCTTCGGTCCAGTACTATGCAGGTGTGGGAGTTAATGCTTATGTCTCCGTGCACCTCTCCTTCCTACCTGAGGCAGAGAAACGCAGCACACGAGCTGTGGCTCGTACTTTCTGCCCAGAGTTCGAGCACCACGTGGAGTTCCCTTGTAGCCTCATCATCCAGAAAAGTAGTGGAGAAGCCTCTTGTCTGGGGGAACTCTTGCAGTCTGCCAATATTGTCTTCTCTATCTACCATCGGAGCACCAAGTCAGGTAAGGAGGACCTGTAAGTGTCCTTACTTAATCAAGTGATTACAATGACTGGATACTGTTGCAGAATGACCCAACCCCCTTAATTTTTAGTTTAGAAAAGAAACTATTCTGTGCAGTCGCTAATAGATGGAATTACCTAAACAGTCTTCAGAGAAGGCTTTGGGAGATACTATTCTCCTTGTGCAAAGCATTAAGGTTTCTAAGACTCCAGGTGATCAAGATCACCTTTGAAGTGCAAAGCTAATGCAATTAACAGTAATAGTGCTTGATTCTTGGAATGCGCGTGCCTTTTTGCCCCCATTGCATGAAGGAGGTAATGGAGGTTGAAATCCTCCAATGATCCTGTGGCAGATAGGCAGGAGTCTTTTACAGCATAACAACTGTGTTGTAGGATTGTTTTCTAAACAAAATTTACCTAAATGTGACATTATTTTTTACACCTGGGAGAGAAAAGTCAGGAATGGCGTGTTGTTAGGGTAACTGACCACTAGGTCCCCTCTGGTTACTTCCTGTTCATTTATGGAAGCATTCCCTGAAAGTTTCTCCAAACTCAGTGGTGGTGGAGCACATATCCTGTAAGGAATGTGCACTGGCAACGCCTACAGACAGGGTTTGTTCACACCCCTGTTTCTCACAGATTTTGTTTTGACTTTATTCTTTCTTTGTGGGTTAAAAGTGTTTTAGGTATGACAGCTGAGCTATTTGCTGTTGAGGCAAAACAGCTTTCTTTCAAAGGAGACGCTGTCTGAATCGCTTTTAAATCTTGCGTTTCGGTTCAGTGCACTTGCAAAATGATTTCTTTTCCAGCCACGGAGATATTGGCAGCTCGGCCGTCAAGAGATTCTCTTCTTGGGACAGTCACAATTCCAACCAGAGACCTGCTAAGAAGAAGATCAGGTAATACGGCAGCGTTACGCTGCTGATATTCTGGGTGAATGGCACAGTAGTGGCTTAAAACAATTTTCATTCCCCTTTTTGGGGATTTTGTTTTGATTTTTTTTGAGACCAAAGTTGCACAGGCCTTCATTAAAAATCCTGTGTTAGAAAACTTACATAAGGGTTGTTGTTTGAAGGTCAGTTTTCAGAATGTAGGATGTGTAGCAGCTGAACGAATATTAACCTCCTTAGTATTTTATTCAGTGCCATTTGTTTTCTAACTTAAGATGGAAAGTCCAGGAGTAGTTGCATTCAGTGGAAGACAAATGATTGTTTTCGAGATGTCAAAGCTGGAAACAAAAGCTGAGATGGGTTAGAAAGCAGTTGGATTGACTTTTTCTAAACTAAATGTAAAAGATCTCCTCTATCTAGTGTTAGTTTGTGATGATAATGTAATGGTTCCATTATCATCTTGGTTATTTCTGCTTTAATCTCAGTATAGTGCTGGTTTTCTCCAACGTGAAGTTTTGCGTTTATTTTTAATGGGAAGAGAGGAGGAAAAAACTGAGAATGCCCAATTTTATACGTGGAGACTCATGGGATATAGTTTTGTTGTAAAATGGGTGGCGTTAACGAAATGGAAAGCAAAATGCCTTTGGGATCACAACTACCAGTGAGGTTTTCTGACGTCTAACAGTTGGCTGCTTTTTCAGGTTACAAATCATTTGACAAATTCCAAACTTTCAGGGGAAATAAACACTTCGAGTACTGGTCCTTGACTAATGACCAGAGAGCGGAAAATTCCTCAGTGATGTTTTTAAGAGGTAGGGTGAGTCTAACCGGGATCTTTTCTCCGGAAGGTATCACAGGCTGGTTCCCCGTTACCCTGTCTGAAGATTTAACGCCTTCGCGCTGCACAAACGTCATGCAGGCCGTCGTGGGAGGTCTGGAAATCTCTGTTGCTTTTGCTCATCAGGATGACAGAGAGCGTGTTCTGGAGGCCGCTAAGCTCTTAGGATGGAACAGCGAGGAGAGCCTTGAAGACAGCACGGGTGATAGCGACGAGTGGGAGCAGAGCACCCAGCCAGCCACTGTCACCATCTCAACTCCAAGAGTATGGCTGCCAGTCCACTGCGTGCTCCTGGCAGGCCAGACGCACCTTAATAAAAGCACTTATTGCTACCTCAGGTATAAGCTATATAATCAGGAAGCCACGTCCACTTTGCTTCGGAGGCCAAAATTGAGTGACGACACCAAGAACGTTACGGTGAACTTCAAGAAGCCAAACAAGGTGACTCTCAGAAGGAGCCAAGGACTGCTTTGGTTCCTCAGAGAGGAGAAATTAGAAATCCAGGTGTGGTGGGCATACAGTAAAGAAAAGGATGTGGAGAGGCCACTTGATACAGATCGTCTTATCGGATCTGCCTATGTCGACCTCGCAGCGTTAGCAGAGAGGTCGAGGACACCACTGAGTGTTAGTGGTAAGTTCCTAAAGAACATTGTCATGTTTCATTCCTCTTTATTGATGTTTTAGTTTGGTCACTTCTCTAGTCACTTTAAGCAAAATAAGTACAGCTTTGTGCTGTCCTGTATCTAACACGCGCTCGACTCCTCCTTTCACTGAAGATAAGCAAGGTTAAAATGCTTGCTCCTCTGAATTCAAAACTTAGCAAGTTCAAATGGGTGAAAAATTGACGGTAGTGACTGGAAACGGGGAGAGCAATTAGCCTACGTGGATTGATGAAGAACGTTTCTTCAGAATTACGGATTGGGCATCGTAAGAGGGTGAGAAATAAATAAAAGAAATGTAAAATAATGTCTTTCAAGGAGGCTGAATGCCTGCAGTCAAAGCAAATGACTAAGCACTGAGAAGGTCGTGGAAACTTCTGCTTTATTTGGTTGCTTTAGGCTTCTGTCACCTACGTGGCATCCATCAGCCACCAGCTCGCAGGTAGCTTTGTGGGCAGGTTAGTGATTCTTCTTTTGAGTGTGCTCAGCGAAAGGAGAAGGAACAGGAGTTAAAACAAGTTTTTATGCTGTGTATATGTTGTATTCTCCATATATGTGTGTAAAAATACTCAGAGGCACTATTCCCGGGACTCTCACCACCTTGATGTGCTTTAAAATAGGAACCTGAGCTGCCAGTGGGAAAAGGTGAAAAATTTGGGGGATTGGTCACCTGCTTTTGACTTTTACAAGCTGACACTTCTACCGGCGCTCTGGGCGATAACCTTGCATAGAAATTCCATTGAAAATCAAAATTCGTTCTGCTGGTCTAATGTGAAATCTTTACTGCAATGAACCGTACCAGCTGTTTTCCAAGATCCCAGTTTTCCTTTGGCTTGTTTAGCTTGGTCGTTTGTGAATTCTTTTGCAGGGGTTTATCCGTTGTTCAGATGCAATGCTGCGAACCTGGCAGGAGCTGCTGTACGTGTTCACGTCGTCCTTTCTTCCGCTCCTGCCGCTCTGCCCAGCGGACTCCCCTGTGCTGAGGGATACAGCGACAGTGAAGATGAAGGCACAGAGAAAGCCCCTGATCTGAGCCAACAAGTCTCTGAAAATCAGAGTCAGAAACTGGATATCGTTAGGTCAGAACTCACCAATGGCAAACCACAAGAAGACGACGTGATATTTCTGGAAAACACAGTTGCTGTCAATATCCTTGTGGAAAGAGCAATGCATCTAAGTTTAAAAGGTAACGTCACCGTCACCACCCTTTTTTTTTTTTCCCTTCTTTTTTCTTTATTTTATTTTTTCCTGGGTGCTGTTCATAACTGCAATTTAAAAATAAATCCTCAAACTTACTCCGGCACGGTGAATGGATGAGATGGATCTGGAACTTGGCTTCGTAGTGTTGCGCCAGAGCTTTGCATCATTGTATAACTACCGGGGAAGCAGGAGGTTAAACTATTCGGCCTATCTCTATTAATAAACCCCAAAATATAAATAATATAATGTTCACTGTTAGCGATGACAGCTGCATTCTGAAGTTAAGCATTATCTGAATAACTTAACCCCAAGACACTCGTGTCTCAAAGACTCTTGTGAATTTGCATTTGAAGCGTATAATCAATTTGTAAAGCTGGCTTACTCGTGCTATCTGGGGGCCGCCAGACACGGCAGTGAGGAAGGGCGATGTAAGGGCAGAGCAGTCGGAGCTCACCCAGGCTTGACACACTGCTTCCCGCTCTCCAGAGTGGGAATCACCGTTCGGCGGCTAGTCACGGTGCTGAGGGTCACCAAAGAATTGTTCTTTGCTTTTAAATTTATGCTAAGAGTATTAAAATATTCCTTCCTGGCAGGTGATGTTTGGTTCTTGACGTGCCGCGGCGTTAACGCGCTTGGTGAATTTGCAAGTTCGGGGAGCTTTTTTGTTTCTCCCTCAGGTTGAAGTCTGTAAATGAATCTCGCTGTTAAAGATGAGTTAAACCCTTTCAAACGCGGCAGGTGCTCTGCCCTTCGCCTCGGGCGCCTCTGGCACTGCGTGACTTGATCCCGTTGCGCTTGCTCAGCGCTTGGAGCGATCCGATCTTGTTTGGGCCCTTGCGCGCTACCTAAATATAACTAGGAGTAAGGAACTGACCCGAGGTGAGTTTACTGGAAGCTTCTCGGTGAAGATCAAATGTTTCACACTGCAGGTGATATGCCAGGAAGGAACATGCTGCGTTTTATGGCATGGTAACGCAACTAAAAAAGTCAAATATAAGCCGTGATTTCGGTGTAAGTAATTCTGACACACACTGAGCCCCGCAGATGTTTTCTTTATAATGATTCTGTAATCTTCTGGAATTCACAGTCTTTGGAAACCTGATGCAACATTGTTTGCTACTGCAAAGTTTCTGATGGGATAAAGCAGGATTCTTTTCATGGCGTACACTATTGCAATATTTCCTTCTTGAAACAATTTATCATTTGAAGGGATTTTTAGAACTAACTGACTGAGAGGCAAGTGATACACTGAAACAAATGCTGTATGTAAGCTGGTTTCAAGAAGAATTTTCATTATTCTAGTTGTAACCTAATAATTTCATTATTGCGTTACAAATAAAAAGGCTGAAATACATTTCCAGTCCAGTAAGTTACGGATTATCAGATTCCTGCAATTTGGAAGAATTACTTAAAATACGTAAGTTTCAGAAACTGAGTGAAGATACAAAATGTTTCCCCAAGCCCCTTCATATTTCTCGTGGCCTGAAGTCAATTTTCCTGTTTTCTTTTTCTTTGTCTTCCAAATAATGGAAAGAAAAGAAACAGCCTAAATTTCATTATATTGGAAAGGAACGAGATTAATTCTTTAAAAATGCAGAACTTCTACAAAATGCAGAAGTTCAAACCAACAAGTCTTTTGACTGTTTTGAGCCCTGTTTCGGACAATATTAGAACCGAGTTTTCCACGCATCTTTTAAGGACTGAAGTCACTGCTAACCTCTTCCTGCCGTGTTTTTCATCTTTTGTAGCTCTCTCATCCCCAGGGAACAGCTGTCTGCTCATTTTCTTCTCTCTGGGGGGGTCTTTTTTGAAAGTTAACCTTCACCGCTGGCGAAGGGCTGCTGGATTTGGCAGATGCGGAACCCGTGGTTCTCTCCCCACAGAAACAGCTACGAAACAAAAAGTGTAGGAGCGCAAACTTCTCCACGGGCCTCACTGGGATGCAGGTCCGTGTATTTATCACTGGAAGATCATCCCTAGCGAAAGGAAAAGAGTTTCCCATCCCGCTCCTGGCTTCTCTGCCAGGGTGCTCCCTCCAGAGACTTTTGCCATATGGGCAATTGGCCTTTCAGAATGATGGAAAGAACATATTTTCAGGAATTCTTGAGCCGTGTGGCAGCTATCGGTACGTTACGCTGCTGTCCGCGCCATGTCACGCGGAAGCTGCCCTAGGCTTAAAGCTCTTGTGTTTTATCACCCTCTTCCTGACCTGTCGGGTCACACACCTCAATTCCTTCTCTCGCCTCATCCTTCAAATACTGCTTTTATAAAGCAGAACAAAGCTAATATTTCTAAGTGTAACTTCTCTGAAGAGTTCGGGCACTGGCAGTTGCTAAACCACCTCTGTAAGACTCCTGTGATTACGGCTGAGCTTCCTTATTAGAACCAACAATTCTTTCTATTATTATCTTTTCTTTTCCTAGGAGAAAAGCAAGTTAACACTTGAGAAATGTGGTTTTTTCCTAGGAGATGGTGAGCTAGTCTGGACGGGTCTTGCTCATTTCTCTAAGCCGAGCTCACCTTGCCCATGTCTGTGTTTGAATTGTCTTAGCAAACTGCAAAGAGTTTTGTGTGGCGTGTTTTAACTGACGTCGTCGTGGATACTCCAAAAAAAATGGTCTTGTTCTCAAGCAAATCCTCACGGTCAAAGCATAAATGAGCAGGAACTCGGTGAACTACTACGAATCAGTCACATTTGATCATATTTGCGCAGAAAATCAGGCTTCAGGGGAAAAGAGAATTATTTTTTGTTAAGTCAGATTCATACTCATCACTTTTGATCATTGTGGTCTTGGAGAAGTCCAAAGCCGTATCCCGAGTCCTTGGAAAGCAGAAAGGAGGAAACCATCTGTAGTAACCGAGTGATAGTTGGTTGCAAAGGCTGATCTTGTTTCCCTTGGCTAAGTCCATTTCTCCCAGCAGAGTTTGCCAGCTACAAATTCACCATCTGAACAGCTCTGTAAGCAGTAAAATGCTACTACAGCTTTACCAGCCGCGATACATGAATTAATCTCAGTAATGTGGATAGGACTGAAAGGGTCCGAGCCTGGAGAAAGGGTCACAGACAGAAGGGAAGAGCCCTTAAACATCTCTCCTCTTTTTTAGCTGTATAATCCTTTTTAGATTGTATAATTTCTGCAGCTTTCATTCAGCAATCTCTAATCCGTACCATCCACCCGCACCTGGCAAACGTCTGGCTCCATCCCTTAATTTGTCCTCACGTTCCTCTGGTGTTAAGCTCTCTGCCTCTAAGTGCAGACATACCCAGTTAAGTCAGACTGGTTAATTCATTTCTCACAAACCTTTTCCCAGGTTATTCCAGTTTGAATGAGGGAGAAAATGCTTACGGTTCCAGCCCTGAACTATGTTTACGCGAGGAGTCTTGTGAAGGTTTCACTGGTGCGTTACCATCCTCCTTGCTTAGCTTGGCAATCCCGAAGTTCTCGTTTGTGCATAGATGAAAAATGGTATTTCCTGAAGCTACTTAAAAACTATTAAAGCTACTTAACTCCCGAAGCTACTTAAAAACAATTTCAGCAAAACCTCCCTGCTGCCCCACGGACCGCTGCGCCCTGGCCGAGGACATGAAGGCAATTGATTTTTTCCCTCCTTAACTCTGATAGAAACTTCGATGTTTTGGCCAAAATGTTAAGGCCTCGTCCACACGAAACTTCCTTCTCTCAAATTTCCTGCTGGGGCAGTGACAGGGCTGGTGGCAGCGCGTGTGCACTTAATGGTGACTGGGAGTTCACTTTTCCTTGTGCTCTATCCCTGCTCAAAGCACGTGCCATGGGAAAATACGTGGAGCTGTGACAATCTGCAACACAAACTCCCACTTCTGCAACGGGTGCGAAGGGTGGTGGGGAGAGTTGGGAGGAAAGCCAGCTAGAATTTGACATAAAATTGGATATACTGCTTTTTCCTCTGTATTTAAATCTGTATAACAGATGAGAGCGGTACTTCTGTCTGCCTTGCAGGGGTGTTAAGGTTCTCAAACTACTTCAGTGTTTCTGAGATGAGCTAATAGAGGCTATAAAAAAGTGTGTTAATCGTACCTTCCGTTCCAGCACGGAGGGTAGATCGAGCACTGGAATAGGGTCCTGGGGACCTGGGGTTTATTCCTAGCTTTGCCTCTGACCTTTCAGATGATCTCGGGCAAATGGCTTTTCCGTTTCTCCCTTGAATATTCCAGTTTCTGCTCAGTGAAAGGTTCATGTAATATTTGCTCCTGTAGGTTCATGTAATATTTGCTCCTGTTGTAAATACAAAGTATTTTCAGCTCCACCAATGAAAAGGAGCATTTCCTAGATGGTGGATTTCTTTGTTGGTTAGTTGTTTTTATTTGCTGAACTGCCTTTAGCCTTTTATATACATATATATATATATATTTATATTTTTATATATATATTTTATTAATAATAAATCTGTATTTAATTCTGTATCGTTTTAGGGAGTCCTTTGACAGAACGGGAAGTGACAGCACCCAGTAGCTGTGTATCATTTGCTGTGGCTGGTGCAGATACTCCAATAACCACTTCAGTAATAGAAAATACAGACTCACCTGTCTGGGACTTTCAGCAACAAGCCAGGTGAGCGACGTGGGCTGGCACAGACACGCTCTGCATCCGACAGCCGGGCTCGGTGTGAAAAGGACATATCCAGTGGGGAGAGGGAGTGCTTTTCTACTTACCGGGCCTGTACTCTCAGCTAAAAATGTCTGTTTCCATGTTTTACCATCACCACGTGCTCATACTGGGTGAAAAGTTGTTCGCGGAGGCTCGGGCTTAAAGCTGGCTTGAGGAAGGGCAGTTTGATGCACAAATAACCTTGTCTGCCTCGTATTTTGACCTTGGGGGAGTCAGTCTATTTCCACTCATCTGGAGTCTCCCCGTCTAAAGGAAGGGGCTCCTAATTGCTAAAGGACTCCTGGCAAGGTTAAGAAAGACTTGGTCCAATTTCTTGGTTTTTTCTGGACATTTTACTTTGTTTCATGCTTATAAATGATGCGCTGGTTCCGGACCAGAGCTCTAAGCTTGGATTCACCTACTGAAACCTGATGTGTCTGGGCGCAGGTTTGCGACTCAGAGCTGTTCAGCCCTGGCTTCCCCTGCAGTCACCGGAGCGGAGCAGGCACCTCCAGATGCTGAGTCACTTTGGCCAGTGTGAGAGACCCAGCTTAGGACAAAATTCCCTACGGATGCCTATTTCTCTTCCGTGACTGCTGAAATAGTGTGGGGAACATAGCTCGGACTTAGATACCTGAGCCTGAATTAGAGCAGATGAATTGACCACTCCAAGGAACCCCAGTAGATCAAGCCATACGTGGTGATATTCACTAATAAACCTGTGTTTGCAGTCTTCTGGTTTCCCCAGTGTTTCTATACCAAATTGTAAATTAATTCCAAAGCAGTTGCCAAAAGGGTTCTCAAAACTAGGTGGGACAAGTCTGCTACAGCAACAAGAAAGCACAGCGAATTTATTTTGCCCGTCACGAAATGTGTGCAAATATATACCAGTGCCTGCACAGGAGTGGGCTTTTCTGCCAGACTGCTGAGTTGGGGTTTTGGCTTTAGGGAATTTGTAATATGAAGAGAAAACCATTAAAAGAATGGTAGCTGAAGTTTAAAAGTTTTGTTTCAGAGGTTGCTTATGCTCAGAGTCACGTTTGAATTCCTTCAAACAACTTAAAAGCCATTCTGCACTTGGCACTTCAATTTTCAGGGTGTTTTTTCCCAGAAATCAACTTAAAATATTACAGCTTTCGACCATAATCCCAGTGCTTTGCTATTGCTGTATTATTGAGTCATGAGAGAAACAGTATTTCCATTTCTTCGTGGCTTTATTGTCCTATCTTTTAAATTTACAACAAGATCGAGGAGAGGGAAATAATTTTTGAATAAGCAAAAGCTGAAACAATGTAAAGATAGTTAGCTTTTGGGGGCTCAATTATTTTTTTGTTTTGTTGTGTTCTCCCCCCACCCATCATTGTAGAAGAAAACTGATTTGTCCGGATAGATACAACGGCATCAAATCTTCAGAGGCATTTTACTGCACTTGCTCTTTTGTCCTACTTTGCGTAACAAATTATGATTTTCTTCTTAACAGATTATCCAAAGAGCTTCTGCTGGATCCCCAGCAAACCTTGGTCTTCAAAGTGTGGCATAAAGCAGGTAAAGTTTAGAGTGTGGTATTGAGAGGAGCGGTTTTTCTGCATCCCTTTCCTTTGGTGACTTCTAGTCAATACAAGTAAAGTAAATTCTATTAAGTAAATTGGAGAGCAGAATCGTAAAGACATTTTTTACCTCGCACGAGAAGAATGCTGGAGAGAAATACCCATTGATTTCCTGCCTCTCATCATCCTCCTTTTCCCCGTGAATCACCTGGCAAGGTTTGGTTCAGTTTTTAATTTGACGGTATTTTAGAGGTAGGATTTTCCCAGCGAAGAAAATTCTTTACTGTGTCTTTCATTTGTTTGTTGTCTCTGCAGCTGGTCGAAGTGTATCCAGCCAGTATTTTATAGGAGCATGGATGTATTTTAACAATTGCTCCTCTACCCAGTCCCAGCATTTACTGGGGGAGTTGAAGGTCTTGGATTTCAAACCTAACAACATAAAAGCATTTTGTAAGCATTTGTGCTGAACCTGCTGTTCATTGTTGAATGATGAAAGAGGCTGCTGATAGTTCAAATTGGTGTTGGCTTGCTTTGTTGCTAGCCCAGATCCTCCAATATTTAATTGGTCCAAGTAAGCGCAAAAAATCGTTGTGTTTGTTGTTGGGAAGACAGCTCTGCTTCTTCAGTTCAAACTGCTAGAATATCAGCTTTAAAATACTGGTGTGGGTTTTTTTCTTTGGTTTTACCTGTTTACATTTACTTTACGTTAACGTTCAGCTGACTGATTTCTTGCTGCAAAAATAAACTCACTGTGTAACTCCTCCTTTCTCTGTACTGTACAGAGTACGGGGTGTACACAGTGACTCGCCCGCAGTCCCTCTGCCTGCCCTGTGCTTTCGTTGGCTCTGCAGGGACATTTTTAGCTGAGTGTAACTGCTACAGTAGTCTAAATAATCTCCTTTTCTTGGATAGGATTGTTTATTCTGTACTTCAGATAAATTTGCAAGACAGAAAAGACAAAAACGTTGCCCAAAAGATGCAACAGTGGAATGACAGATCAGCATTTTTGAACGTTTTGGCAAAGTGAAAAGGGGAGAAAGCAGGAGTTTCTGAAGTGAGAACGCGATTCTGGAGGCGGAATGCATTTGCTGAGGTTCCCAGATTGGCCTCCAGGGTGGTTTTTTCACGTCTCTGCTTGTCTCTTTTTTCCTAGCCCATTTTCAAGCTGAATATTTTTCCCTTTATTACAACCCCTTTTCCCATTATTACAACCCTTGTTTAACTAATTCTTTGGGTTAAGTATTGCGTAGGGTACGTAACCCTCCTCTCCTTTCTTACACGCAGCGAGGCCGCCATCCCGCCTCTGTCTGTCTCTGGCATTCTTCTCCGGCAAGGTAAAAATTGGTGCCTGGGAATTGTTACCAGTGTAGGTGTTCGGGTTATCAGCAGCTGCACGAGGGACAGCTGTTTTGGCAAATCCGTAGGGAGGAAGCTGGTTTAATTGCTTGAAACAATTTTTCCTACTTCTCAATCGGAGACCGTAGATCTCTCAGTTTGAAGCATGTTAACAACCAAAATCCAAGTCTCGTTTCTGTTGTCTTAAACTCTCTTTTCTATTTCTTCCCCGTTTTTGTTTCACTCCTTCCTTGCTCTTTACCTCAGTGAGAGCTGTCAGCTTTTAAACCATTTTTTCAGTTGTGTAAGATGTCTTTCCCTGTGAAGTCTAGACGTATTTCAAGGGCTGTGGAACTGACTGATTTTTAGCGTTCCTGAAAATATTTTGTTTACTTGCAGCTTAAATTAATCTATGCTTTGTATTCTTCTTCCCCAGAGACGGAGCGCGTGATAGGATTTGCCTCAGTGGACCTTTCTCCTCTTCTTTCCGGCTTCCAGCTCGTGTGCGGGTGGTACAATATTACGGATTTCAGCGGGCAGTGCCGAGGGCAGATCAAAGTGGCAGTTTCCCCTCTTCAAAACATTAATAATCTCAAAGAAGAAAGGCAGGCGAGGGCCCGCACCCAGGCACCAAGTTTGTCGGTACGTGCTTCAGTTTCCTCCCCGGTGCATATCCGATGAGATTCCTAACGATCAGCACTGACTGTGGGGGTTTCTGAAGCGATGAGCAAGCATAGCAAATTCAGAGTACTGTAAACCGGGCTGTGTAAATAGACCAGAAACATTTAATTCCTTGTTTAAGAATGCTGCTCTGTGTTTCCACGATTCCTTCAGGCTAACAGGAGCTACAGCACTCATTCAAACCTAGGTCGGGATCATCTCCAGCGGCTTCACTCTCTTGGTGCTTTGTGGGTGTTTGGGGTTTTTTTTTTTTATTGTTAGGAGAATATTCTGTGGGTTTGGACATCTGGGAGCCTGGCATTGTTCTGTTTGCTGCTTTGGGTGGCAGCTGATGCCCAAAAACATACTGTAAATTCAGCCTTTAATTGGTTATGAAAATAATTTGGCAGAAATCTATTTTTCTGCAAGATTTGCTGTTTCTTGTGGTTGGGTTTTTTTATTCTCTAGACTTTCTAGTTACGCTGAGGTGTGATATACACATGTAATGTAACCCCTATGCCCTACTTTCCATCCATTTACTCTTCAGTAACGTGGGGGAAATTAACAAATGTTTCTGAAATAAGAGTCTTGTGAAGTGGTACTTTGGTTCAGTACTGGAAAATCCTTTCAAAATTTATTTAGAAAGCTTAAGTTTTTGTTTGTTAACGTCTGAAGGTACTACTTGAATCTCTCTATTTTCTTGCTGTGGAAGACTCATGCGTGGTGGTGTTCTTTATTCTAGGTGAAACCCAGCTTTCCAACGTTTCCCAGTAATGCTACAAGCTTTTCCAAGCAGACGTTGAATACGTTGTCAAAGGAAGTCAGTGTTCCTACTCAAGAGCAGTAAGTCTGGCTGTCAACCATTTTGGTTATTTTTAGGGCTCAGAAATCTACCTGTCTGAAGCCTAGTGACTTTACTGAAAAAAATATCAAACCCTGTCGAAAGCCTTTCCCTGTGTTTGGGCGTAAAGATTATACCAAATTCCCTATACCAGCAAGAGGGTGGCCCAGGAGACAGAAATCCCGAGGCAAGTTCCTTCCTACAAAACCCGGATGTTCTTTTTCTTCTCACTGATGTTTCCTGATTTGTTTTGTTCACACCCTTCTACATTAGGATTTACACTATGCCATTGCTAAAACTGGCAGATACTTCTTCCAGGCCTTTATAGGAATAACGGTTGTGTTTTTATGTGTTTTTGTTTTTAATATGGATGATAAACATTAGTTAGAATAGAGTATTACTGATCTATCCCCTTTATTTTGCCATAACTCCTGTCCATGGCTGGTGACCGACGGCTGGTGAAATGCTGTAATATTGCACATTCCAATACTAGGACCATCAGATATCCTGCAGCAATTCCTGCTTTCCGTCCCTTAAAACTAGCACCAATGTTTATATATTTAATACAACATGTGAGAGAGCGTTTTAATTCGTGGGACACCGTTGTGTGAGCTGAGCAGCTGGCTGGGCAGCTCCCAGCAGGCATTGCAAATTCCCTATCAGCCACGCTATTAACCAGTGCAGAGAGGGTAGATGCAATTTACTTTATTTTAGTGTAAATCTGAAACAGTAAATCATAGAATCGTAGAATGGTTTAGGTTGGAAGGGACCTTAAAGATCATCTGGTGCCACCCCCCTGCCCTGGGCAGGGACACCTCCCACCACACCAGGCTGCTCCCAGCCCCGGCCAACCTGGCCTTGAACCTCCAGGGATGGGGCAGCCACAGCTGCTCTGGCCAACCCCGGCCAGGGGCTCCCCACCCTCACAGCCAGGAATTTCTGCCTGAGATATCAATCCAAATTTCCCATCTTTCAGTTTAAAACCGTTGTCCCTCGTCCCGTGGCTCCACTCCCTGATGCCGAGTCCCTGCCCAGCTTTCCTGGAGCCCCTTTCAGACACTGGCAGGGGCTGGAAGGTCTCCCCGGAGCCTTCTCTTCTCCCGCCTGAACCCCCCCAGCTCTCCCAGCCTGTCCTCCCAGCAGAGGGGCTCCAGCCCTCCCGGCATCTCCAGGGCCTCCTCCGGCCCCGCTCCAACAGCTCCGTGTCAAATGCCATTCTTGATGACATTCGAAAGAGCTGGTTTCATCCATCAGTGGCTCTTTAATGCATGTAAAAATACTTGATATTCTTAGTCAGCAGACTTTTCACAATTAGAGATTTCGGCCTGTTTTCTGTTGTTAAACGCAGGCCTGTTTCTAGCAGAATCAGTCCTGCTGGAACGCACACGCCTCGTCATGAAGAGCATATGCAGAACGTGCGCAGATTTCACCAATCCCTGCAGCAAGCAGTAGGGAACGCGCAGCGGGCGGCGAAGATGGACTCACTATCGCTGTCATCACGCGCTGCGCTTCTCACTGCTCTCAGGTAAAGCAGAGCTGTAGCCAACATGGTAATTCACAGCCTTTGGTTTGCAAAGCAGAGCTTGAAACGGAAGAATCCTTGCATCCAGTTTTAAAGGAAGTGAAAAATGAAAATATACAGTAGGTGTTTAAGAGGTATCAGTGGGGTATGAGTGTCATTTACAGCAGGATGAGATGAGATTGGAAAAGCAGAGACTTGGGGGGCAGCCCTGCCTTAGGACTGAGGCTCTGGCAGTGCTGCGAGTCGCTGAAAGGAAACAGCAACAGCGGAGTTTCCAAATCTGCGTAGAAGGCTTGGCCTTGCCCATCTTTGCCCACCTGTGACGCAACACACGCTATCAGGCCAGTTGTCCTCTCAGTTGGTTTTCGCAGCTACAAGAACGAGCCTGTAAGCATTTTGATGGTGCACGGAGCAAGATGTCCTTTCCCAACAGGACGCCTTTCTCCTTGGTAGAAGCACTTTTCTCTTGACTAGATTCTAGGTGCAAATCAGGTATAATTTTTAGGAGAATAATATTTATTATCTGTAGGAATATGGAACTAGACGAGACTTTGGGAGTCATTCCATCCCTTTCCCTGCTGCCACAAGCAATATATCACCAAATCCTTAGATGTTAAGCAAGTAGAAATCCTCCCATTTTTATCAAGCTCAGTCATACAGGCAATTCATATCCTTGCCTCTATGACTTCTGTTGGGAGGTTTAAAACCAGCTCTTTTTTTTAACTTGCAGCCTAAGTTTCATAGCTAATTCGGCATTTGTTCTTGAGTGTTATCCTCTTGCTTAGACAGAGCAACCTCAACACTCACCTACTGATCTGTTTTACAAAAATAACCTTAATCCTGTATTTGCATATTTACATGCTGTTGACTAGAATGGTACAAATAGAACCAGTCTGACACCGGCTTTTTTTTTTTCCTCCTACCAAATTTCTTACCGCTGCTTACAGGAAAAACTTGAGTGAGCTGGATGAGGTACAAAGATACTTCAGTCAGAAGCTGACCAGGTCTTTTCCTGACTTCAGTTACGGCCACGCGTCCAAACCAAGTCATGAGGAACCGGAGAGTGATCGTCGGGGCTTGGCGAGCAGACAAGCGGATCCCAACGGATGCCATCTTTTGGAAAAATCTAGTCAGCTGGTGTCTCAGGTCAGCAGCCTAATCAATGGTAAGTTGTCACTTGGTTTGGAATTTTCTGTCGGAAGCTGCCTTAAAGTATCTTCAACTTTCCTACGTAATCAGGACCGGTTCCCGGTGCCGGTAATCGGCGTGTGTTGGTCCGCTGGGAGAATGCTTCAGAGACACTTTCAAACCCCCATCAGTTGTGGGTAGCGTTGAACCGAAACATTCAGAAGGAATATGAAGTGGGAGTTAAGGCCCGCTCAAGATGGCCTAAATTCTACTTAAATTTCAATGTCTGTTCAGCAGAAAAAGGGAGATCTTGCGCAATCGCAATCCACAGACCGGTACTGAGCCGAGTCTGTGGTTCTGTGCTAACAGGAATTAGCATCTCTCTGTTTTCAGGTAAAATTTAGGCACTACGATGAATAGCTAAAATAAGGCTTTTTTAGGATAGCCAAGACAAAGCGCTTAGTAAGCAGCCTCTTTTCTGTTTATCACGTTCGATACATTTTCTCTTTTAGATGCATCAGCGCAATTAATTTTCCCTGTCATTACCGCTGTTGGACGTAGAATGACATCCTTAATAAGGATGGAGTATGACACATCAGGGAAGGAAACCATATCTCTTTGTGCACCTTGTTTTCAGATGTATGTTTTTTCACTCTTCCAGGCATTTCTGTCAGCTCCGTTGTAAACGCTCTTCATCTCAGCACCAGCCGGCTCGCTGATTGCAGTTAATTTAATGTTAATTGTTCAGGCCACACTCATCTCATACTAGACAGGTGCTGCGAGAAGCAAAATGACTAGAAAATCAAATCCATGATGGTGCTTTTAAAATTATTTATGGGAGTAGAGAACAAAGTGTAGCTGGGAGCACTGCCAGTTGAAAAGTTACTCTGTGCTGCTTCTTCCTGTGGGTACCTTTAATGGCCTGAGGTTCCACAAGGGCAAGTGCCGGGTCCTGCCCTCGGGTCACACCAACCCCCTGCAGCGCTACAGGCTGGGGACAGAGTGGCTGGAAACTGCCCAAGGAAAAGGACCTGGGGGGGTTGGTCGACAGTTGGCTGAAGAGGAGCCAGCAGTGGGCCCAGGTGGCCAAAAGGCCACAAGCATCCTGGCCTGTACCAGCAATGGTGTGGCCAGTAGGAATGGGGCAGTGATGGTCCCCCTGGACTGGGCACTGGGGAGGCCCCACCTCGAATCCTGTGTCCAGTTTTGGGCCCCTCACTCCAAGAAAGACATGGAGGGGCTGGAGCGTGTCCAGAGAAGGGCAGCGGAGCTGGGGAGGGGTCTGGAGCACAAGTCTCCTGAGGAGCGGCTGAGGGAGCTGGGGTTGTTCCGCCTGGAGAAGAGGAGGCTGAGGGGAGACCTTCTCGCTCTCTGCAACTGCCTGAGAGGAGGGGGTAGCCAGGGGGGTCGGTCTCTTCTCCCAAGGAACAGGCGATGGGATGAGAGGAAACGGCCTCAAGCTGCTCCAAGGAATGTTTAGGTTGGATATTGGGAAAAATGGCTTCACCAAAAGAGTTATCAAGCCTTGGAAGAGGCTGCCCAGGGCAGTGGTGGAGTCGCCATCCCTGGAGGTGTTTGCCAGCCGGGCAGACGTGGTGCTGAGGGACATGGGTTAGGGGTGGGTTGGGCAGTGTTGGGTTGATGGTTGGACTCCATGATCTTAAAGGTCCCTTCCAACCTAGGGGATTCCGTGATTCTACCTCCAGGGAAGCAGCGCTTCCAAGAGATGGAGTTGAAGGGCACGTTTCTATTATGCCAGAATTTGCCATTCTTGTATCGCCATCAAGGTTTTGCTCTTTTTGTTCCACTTCTCATCTTTCTTAATTGTTTTTACCGCTTCTTTAAATGCTCTCCTCTACAGTCTGTCTCAAACTCCTCCTTCTCCTTTTCCAAACATCCTCCACCTTTACCTCGCAGCAAGACTTTTGCTCTTGCCTCGGGGTAGCAGTAGTTTGCCGTTTAGCCTAATAGTGGTGAACTAATTTCTCAAAGAATGCAAGAAATGGATAGGATCTGCTAACTAGGAACCAAAAATTGGTGATTGTGGCCTTTTGAAGAACTTGTAAAATCCCCAAAGATTTTCAGGATTGCATAGATTTTATTAACGTTCAGGCTTCTAATCCAATCACCTTTTTTCAGAGCCTGTGTTAGGACCACAGGCAGCTCTTTGTTTTCAGACTTCACAGTTTTACCACCACAACTCAGCGATAGTCTGGACTTAATTTCTCTTGTACAAATATTTAACTAACGATTGTCTGTTATTTGATTCAAGTTGGTAAACTGAACTGAAAGCTGGAGAATATCAGGAGCAACTGTGTCTTCTGGGCCCCTACAATAAAACTGGGGAAGGTATGAGAGGCAAAGGTGGTTAGATTATCCATCTTTCCTGTCTAGATTATTCCTTTCTCCTTCCCGTCCGGGCTGAACTGTCCAAACTGGTTTTAGCCACTGCAGGGATTAGGTATTTTTCCTATTTGCTTTAGGTGCACTCTGTATATCAGAGGATTTTCACTGTCCAATTTTTTTTTTACTTTACATTGATGTAGGTGTTTCTAGTTATTTCCCAGTAATTTCATCCTGAATATTTCCCTTTTTCCTTAGCATTCCTGTCCTTCTCCTGGCCTTGTCAATGGTAGAGAGTAGAATCTGATCACATCCGCAGAGCGTTTGACAAAGCCGTGCGTGTTTAACTCCTGACCATTCTTGCACATATGATTCTCTGCAAAAAGCCCAAATAAATCAGATAAAAGGTGAATTGTTGCTCTGTGCATTGACTGATGCTGTTTTCTATTAATCAGACTTACAGACTATAACTAAAAATAGCAAAGAATCTTCTAATGTGCATCAAGACAAGAGCAGAAAGCTGGGTGCTGCACCTGTAGCCAACCAGAAGGATGAAGAAGCCAGAACTGATGGAAGTCAAGGCCAACTTGAGCCGAACTCACGCAGCGTTTCCAGCGATCCACAGCAGCCGGGCTCTTTTGGGAGATCTGTGTTTGAGAGACACATGTTGCATGAATTTCTGGACCAAGCTGTCCCTGGAGATGGGCATCCTTTGCCGACAGACGACATCCGGGAAGGTGAAGGCGCTTTTGCCATCCAGCCACACAGTGAAGAAGAATACGAAGAAGACGTTATAGAACCACGAACTCTTAATGAAATAACAACCATGACGGACAAAACGAGTCCCTGGTCCAGTGTGCTGTCTGAGGTGGAGCAGGGCACTGACGAGCAGCTCGTAGACTTGGGGCCTGAAGATCAGTGCTCGGTGCCGATGGACGCTTTGCGAAGAGGAAGCAGCAGACGGAGCAGCGCTTTCTCCAGCGTACTACAAGATGACGACCAAAGCGTGCTCAGCGCCCGTAGCCCACGCGTTAGCTTCCACGCAGACGAGGGTGGTCCTTGGGTGGTACCAGGCTTTCAAAGTTTGAACAGTGGCATGGAAACAACGGTGAAGGAACTTTTCCAGCCTGCTCATTTGTCAGAAGTGCATCAAACAGCCGACGGCCCGGTAGAAAATGGAAATTGTGGTTGGGATAGAGCGTT
Source organism: Chionis minor (assembly GCA_013398295.1). Lineage (NCBI taxonomy): Eukaryota > Metazoa > Chordata > Aves > Charadriiformes > Chionidae > Chionis > Chionis minor. The sequence goes on from VZSF01004747.1 coordinate 46,835, forward strand.
TCACGCTAAACCTGTAGAGCAAAATGCAAAGTTTCACGCAGCCTCCCAAGGACTGCTGGCATTTCTAGGAGATACTGGTTTGGCCAATCCAAAAACGGCAGAAAGAGAGAAAGAGGATGATGGTGAGGTTGTAAATGAAGGATGTCAAGATGAGGAAGAAAGTGGTTCCGATGAGGTCTGTGTGAAGAGTGTATCAGCCCAAGCAGGCTCGGAAGGAAGCAGTGAAAGCTTTTCTGATGACAGTAGTGAAGACCCACTGGAAGAGTCAGCAAAGTCTGTCAAGTCAAAAATTTTTTTGTATCCTTCTTTTCTCTTTTCCTAAACACACATTGCATTCAAGGAGCGTGTCCTGTTTCTTGTTTAAAATCTCACAGGCCTCAGGAAAGAGAATTTCCCTGTGGGGAGCTCTTCCCTGTAAAATGAGTCTAGAAGTGGTGTCCTGGGAAGGTGCTGGAAGACTGTTATGTTGTGTTTCACACAATGTAGCGGCGACTTCCTCACCATCTGTCACCAAGATACTCTGTGATCCGTGAGAGTTACTTCATTTTGGATAGTTTCAACGTTTTTGCATTTTTTTCCCCGTGTTATTTTTCTCCATGTAGTATTATTCTCTTGTGTTTCTTCTGTTTTAAAAGAAACGCAGTTTATTTTGCTTTGAAAGTACGTTTGCGTGTTTCTTGCCCCGATCCCAAATCTGATGTTCAGTTTCACCGAGTTGTGTTGGAATTTTTGCAGGATGAAGTTGTTTACAAATCTGTGAGGTATTACTGTAAAGCCAGTCGGTGTCCCACACTCTGTGAGGCCAGGTGAGAGAACCGGAGTGTTCAGAACGATAGAATATTGATTAAAATGAACGAGACTCACCATCTGGGATCCATCAACAGCTGTTAGAGCGAGGCTCATTCCATGTCTGCGGCTCCTGTGGAGCTTTGTGCAACTACACGCTGCCACAGGTTGTTCCTTAACAGTTCTGCCCAGATCTGGTCCTGTTGTTGTTCCCAACTTCTTCCTTCCACCCCAGCAGATGGAAGCCTCCATGAGACTGCTCAGCATGTCTTCTCATCCTTCCACAGCTCTGGAAGTAAGTATGGGAGATCCTTTATTGTCTTAGCTTAACGGAATCTGTTCGTTAGAGCAGGAACAAAAGTACTTCTCCCCTTCTTTGCCTGTCAGCACTCAGGTTAGAGGTGATGTGTTCCAAATTGAGTCAAGGAGGATCTTTCTGATACCTCTCTTCTCTGTGAGAATCACTTTCAGCACTCATGGCTGCAGGGTTGGGATTAATTCTGCATTTATATTAACCAGTTTGTCCGTATACAATAGTAAATGTTGCTCTTCTCCCCTGGGGTCAGTGGAAGTGGTCAGTGCTCACCGCACAATTCTTAGTGCCTTAATGTGAGGTGCGGTGCCTGATTTTGAGGACACGAGCTGTTAACTTCTAATTATCTCCAATTTCTATCTTGGAGATCAGGATGAAATAAGGGAGTTTGCAGCAAAACAGCCTCTCATAGAATCATGGAATCATAGAATGGTTGGCATCGGAAAGGATCTTAAAGCTCCCCCAGTGCCACCCCCTGCCCTGGGCAGGGACACCTCCCACCACACCAGGCTGCTCCCAGCCCCGGCCAACCTGGCCTTGAACCTCCAGGGATGGGGCAGCCACAGCTGCTCTGGCCAACCCCGGCCAGGGGCTCCCCACCCTCACAGCCACCAATTTCTGCCCAACATCCCACCCAAATCTCCCCTCTGCCCGGGGAAAACCNTGCTGCCCCCGCTGTGGGGAGGCAGCCCAGGGGCCGGGGGGGTTCTGGGCTGCCAGCGCACGGTGCCGGCTCCTGATGAGCTTCTCCTCCACCAACACCCCCAAGTCCTTCTCCTCAGGGCTGCTCTCCAGCCATTCCCCGCCCAGCCGGGATTTGTGCATGGCATTTCCGCCGACCCGGGCGCAGGACCTTGCCCTTGGCCTTGTTGAACCTCATGAGGTTCGCACAGGCCCACCTCAAGCCTGTCTAGATCCCTCTGGATGGCATCCCGGCGCTCCCACGTGTGGAGCGCTCGACCCAGCTTGGTGTCGGGGGCAGACGTGCCGAGGGTCCCTCCTTGAGGGGTGTCAAGTGACTGTTCCTCAATGCGGGGAATAGCGGAATAGTTGGAGCGATTGTTCCTCATACAGGAAAGCTGTTCATTTCCTTTGCTGTTTCATAGGTGTTTCTACATGCATAAACATGTATTTACTGCAAGGCCTTTGAGTCTCAGTTGTTTTGAGGTCTAAATATTATTCTTTTCCAGCCAGGGCTTTGCTATGGGTGTTGATGTACCTCTGGGTACTGCAGCAGCTGGGCTGTTTGTTTACCGCTCCCAGAAAAGCTAATGAGTTCGTTCCCCTCGTTATGACCCATGAAACAAACGCTCGAGGAATACTTCTGTAATTGGCGACAGCTTGCTTCATCAAACAGAAACAGGCAGGATCAAATAGCTCTGAAGGAATGGAAACTACTTGCAATTAAATTACCTGTGCTTACAGCTCAGGTAAAATGCCTTAATTTTTTGCTGTTTTGTGTTGTAAAACTTATTTTTTTCTGATATACATAATAGATCTTTTCCCAAAGCCCTTGAAACTTCCTGATGAAAGTAGAGACCTCTATCAGAGGAGTCTCTGGCATAGTGTGCTTCCAGGATCCTAAAATTTGTCTTGATTATAACACCTACACTGCAGCGTGTGTCCTAGCGCTTGTTAAGCGTTCATTTTCGTGCCGTGTCTAAATATTTTGGGTGAAATCAGAAGCGGAATCTCAGATGTGTTTCTCCTTTGGAATCTCCTTCAAATTCCCTGTGTTCACCTCTGTCTATCGCTTCCCCTCTGCTCCCTCTTCCAAGTTTTGCCTTCTGTGCAGAGTCAGCTCCGGTTCTTCCTGCGGAAGCGCCGTGTCTTTCTGTGCGTCCGCAAATCAGCGCTCAAACCTCCGGTTTAATATTAATACCAGCTTTGCTTGAACTCCCTCTCTCTGCAGTGCTAAGCCTAGTGGCTGGAAACACGCTCCTGAAAGTGATTAATAATTAGGGAGAATATTAGCCAGGCGGTATTTGCATATAGCTGACCTTAAACCAGCTTAATTCCGGGATTAGCTACAGCTAATCCTTCGCGGTAGCGCTTGGAGGCTTCTGTTGAGACTGGGTTGTGCCTTGTGTTGTGCAGCCAACGTCAAACAGCCCCTGTGAAGAAGTTTTTCGCTTACGCCGGTGGCACAATGTCGTCCAGGAAAACTGCTTTCTCCTGGTTTTGTTCTTAATTAGCTTTAAGAACACGGGTTTCTAAATCTGGGTTTGTTTGGTGTGGGCACAGTTCAGCAGACGCCCAGCGCAAGGGCAAGGCTGAAATCTGAGCTGTTCTCAGCTGAAGATCAGCGGTCCCTCGCGGTCTCCTCTCGGTCCCCTCTCACTCCCGTGGTGGCTATCAAACCTCTCTCCTGGCCTCCCTCATGTTCCTGATGTGCCTGCCGGTCGTGCCCGACTCCCTGCTTTCCCCATCTTCCTACGCAAAGCGATGAAGAAATGGCCGGGAGGTGAAGCAGGCGGTCACGGCGGAGGAGCTGGCAGCAGACACCAGGGTCACCTCGGCTCGTGCTGTGGGGACACAGGGCGCTGAGAAGGTGCTGCAGCAGCTCAGGCTCAGCCTGGATGCTGTGGTCACCTTCCAGCGACCTGACTTTCGCAGAGCCTCACGAAATCTGAAATTTTTTGACCTTTTTTTCTCCATTACATCAGACTCCAGCTTCCAGTTCTTGAGGTTCTTCCCAGCTCTCCTCTCCCACACTGCTCACCCGCTGTCCTGTCTGATCCAGCGGTCCTGCTTCGACTTCTGCCAGCTGCTTTTCCACTCCAGCGAGCAGCTTGCCTTTTTCCCCTCTCCGCCCTTTTCCAGGCAGTTCCTGATACAACCTGGAGAAAATTATCCAAGTTCATGGCTACACTTAGCAGCCTCCAGCACTGTCTTGTATTTACGGTAAAGCTACAGCTGGTTTTTTTGTGAGTCAGAGATATTGTGTGGGTGGCCCAGATTACGATCCAAATCTTATTTCTGACTGTTGCCTCTCCCTCCCTTCTCCTCCCTCTTTGCCTCCACCGCCTTCCTCTGTTCTGCACTATTTTATATGCCGTTGCTGGTTTTTCGGGGCAAACGTTTAATCTCTCTAGGTGTGTTGTTTCACACAGAGAACACTGCGCCATTGATTCCCGTTAGGGCTTGGGGCAATCGTATGCCTGAGTAAGAACATGTAAATGTGATTCCAGTGAGATGCTGGCTGGGAAGCCCGTATTAAGGTTTGCTGCCTTTCAGAGTTGGCCCAGTCTACCGGTAATGAAGGCTTTGGGGGCAGGAGAAAGTATTTAAGAAGTTGGAGAGTTGATAAGCTTTTCATTAAAATGTTTTTTTCGAGATAAAATCAAGATAAAAATCTTGATTTTTTTTGGTTTTTTTTGTTCCCCCTCGCCTCCAGGAGTATTCCAAAAGGATAAGAGACTTGGATGGAAACCAGTTTTACACGGAATAATTAATATTTATATATATACCTAGATTTAACTTCAGTGTAAATTAGAAGTGACACTTATCCCACAAGACTTAGATTCAGAATAACAGGCTTTTCTCTGTTCTGAAAATGCGGATGGCTAGCGGCGCTCCAAACTTCCGTTCTTGGTTGTGCCGTTTCTTCTTGATCTGCTCCCGTTTCAGCGCAGCCGCTAACGCTCTTCTCTTTCCTTACTCACCTGAGCCGGAGCGCAGAGCTGAGGCTTTCACCCACTGTATTTGTCCTCCCAACCTGCCGGACGGAAATGCTGATGTTCTCCCTCATTTTCGCAGTCAGAAAAAGGAGAAATATTCTTCGTGCCCGTTCGGAGCTGCTGGCTGCGGTGGTTTGATATAAACCTTTTCCTGTCCCGAAAGCAGAAGTAGGTGCAAGGTCAGGCGGGGGTAGGTTGTAGCCTATTAACACAGATCTGCTTTCACTCCTTCGTCACCGCGCACAAACGAAACGCCGCCAAACTCGCTGTACTGAAACGCTCTCTGCCTCCATCACCAGAATTCTTCGCCCTTGAAATAAGCCACACGCCCCCCGCCCAGGACCTATAAAATGCTGATAAATCTGTTTGCTTTTCTCCAACCCCTGGCACGCAGCAGTTGGATAATCCTCGGCTGGTTTCGGTGTCCTGCCATCTCCCTGCCCTTTCTATAAAAAGAAAAGCGAAGCGTGATCTTCTGTCCTCTCCCCTCTTGCCTCTTTCTGCTGAAATGTGTCGCCGGACGTCAGATACTCGGAGTCTGTGAGACGCTGGCTCAGAGACGGAGAGGGAGAAACCTAGGACAAGTGCTGCTTGCGCCCGGGTCATAGCCTGGACTGGCAAAGCCTGTTCCGGAGGCAAGGAATGGTGTAAACACGACATTTCGGATGCGTGCTCTTGAAAATAGGCAGAAGGTTAAAACTCCCGCTGTTTGAAACTACCCCTTTGATGTGTCAAAGCAGCGTCTTAGAAATGCAGCGTTGAGGCTAGAATGTCTTGCTAAGTGTTCCACGTGCAAGGGGTTTGCGTCTTTCAAAGAAAAATAGCTTTGTACAGAGGTAAGTATGGAAGTGTAGCTCCTTCCCGTAGCTGTATCCCAAAATACGGTGAAGCTAAAGCTGCAAATGGAATTTCGTAAGGCTTCTGATCGCCTGTGCCCGATGGGGGGGTGTTACCTGCGCTTTTAAACATCTCCCATTTTGATTCCCACCTGCACGTGCAGAACAGCGGTAAGAAGAAGCTGCTCAGCCTTTCCCGCAGCTGGCAGTCCGTTTTTAGGGAGATTCTTGGGATAGAGAGGTGCATCCTAACACCTCCACGTGGCTGCAGGTGGCCGCGGCGGGATGAAAATTGGCGGAGGAGTATTTTAGCTGCTTCTTCCTGAACCGGCACGCATGTTTTCCAAGCACACCTCGTTTACTGGGAGTCAGGAGCGTACAAACTCCTGTCCGTAGCCTTGGTGTCATCCAACAGCAGCAGACACCCACTTTTCTGTCCTATTTTCCCTTTTTTTAAAGCACGGTACTCTTTCGGGCTATGTTATTGCACAGAGGGCAGCGTTTCCTGCCGCAGCTTCTCTGACCGACCAGGCCAGATCAGGAGCAACTCACTTCCTTCACCTGAGGCAGGAGAAATCCTGTGACACCTCTGGATTGCGCACGCTAAGAACCAAGGAGAAAAATCTCATTTAATTTCTCCGTTAGAAACAAATTTAAAATTTCTTACGAGCAGGGTAAGGTTGTTTTACAGCTGGTTCGGGTCGCTGGGTTAGCACAAGTCCTGTCGTTTCTGCAGAAATCCTCAGCCGTGCTGCTGCCTCTGCTGGATCTGGGATTCTCCAGGCAATTTTGTTCTCTTTTCCTGTACCTTATCCTGCAACGGTATGTTACCTTCCCCCTGAGTTGCAGCTGCTCCCACTGAAGCTCATTAGAAGTGTCCGGCTGGGCCAGCGAAAGCCGACTGCGTGTGTTCCTTACGCCAGTTCCTGTCTCGCTGTTCCTGGCTGTGCACGAAGACGTGCGTAGCACAAGCGCGCGTGAGAGGGGAATTGTGAGAGGTAGGAAGTGCTGTTTCGTGACCCTTTGAAAACAGGGTTAATTGGGGAACCTGGGGACCTTTAAAGCTCATTTGGTCCAACCCCCTGCCACGAGCAGAGACATCTTCAACCAGATCAGGTGGCTCAGAGCCCCGTCCAACCTGGCCTGGAATGTTTCCAGGGATGGGGCATCCAGTTTGTCTGGGCAACCGGGGCCAGTGTCTCACCACTTTCACCGTAAAACATTTCTTCCTTAGATCTTGTCTGAATCTCCCCTCTTTCAGCTTAAAGCCATTCCCCCTTGTCCTGTCACAACAGGCCCTGCTAAAAAGTCTGTCTGGTCTTTCCTGGAGCCGCTTTAGGTACCGAAGGGAGAGTTTCTGCAGTACAGTGCCAGCGCAGAGAAGCGGCACGGGTTTGTTTAGCTGCGATTTGGCCAACGTATTGGATTGAAGAGGCAGAATTCCCTTGGGTTTTTGGTTCTGTTACAGTTCCAGACCTTCCTGGGACGGGGGAGAGGGCAGTTCGAACCAATTATGGTTCTCAAGCACTGGAACAGGCTGCCCAGGGAGGTGGTGGAATCACCGTCCCTGGAGGTATTTAAAAGCCGGGCAGACGTGGTGCTGAGGGACGTGGTGATTCTATGATTCTGTGATTATTCTTTGCAAATACATAAAACTGCTTCTAATTGTGCAGGTCCGCGTTTAATCTGTCTTGGCTTCTTATATTATGGTTTAGGAAAATCATCCCAGAGCAGTGTTAAGAAGAAAGAAAAACAAAGCATCTTCTCATGAATATACATGTATGTTTTTTCAGTATGATAAAACCAGGCAGGGTTTTAAAGTATTCCTGCCCTTGGCTATTTGCCTGGTTCCAGTTTGGAATCTTTTGCGGCACTGCTCACATAATCCGCAGGATCAGCTGTAGGAAACCGGGAGGTTTCGGCTCTAGGAATTTAAAGTTAGTTTGTTGTAAACCTCTTCCACGCCGCTGGATGTGAAACCACACAAGCTGCTCCCACCCTTGTCATCCTTGTTATTACCCAGGCAGCCGGCGACCAAAACCGTCGTCGTCGTGAGCGTTGATCCGGCTGTCTCCCGAATCCGGCTGTGCCGGAGCAGGCTGGGCCAGCCTATCTGAAAACCATCCTTTAGGAAATCTCGGCCTGTGGTTACAGCCTCTCTCGGTCTTGTCTCTTCGCAGAAATTGATGTTAAATTAGGTTACAATTAGTCTCTTGTGCCAATTAGCCTGGCCCAACGAACACAGCTGCGCCTGGGATGTGGAGATCAGGGAATGTTTTTTATCCACAGGCTGTTTTCCCGTTGGGGTCTTCACCAGCCGTGCTGTCACGGGGCTAATGCTCCATGTGCTCGGCATCTGAGCCTGGAAAACGCAGGCAACCAAACACAAGAAATCTCCGAAACCACTTATTCCTAAAAAACCCTTTTCCCTTCCCAACCGGTGCACATCAAAGCGGGGAGTGTGCCGGAACGCGATCCCGGTCCTGTTTCTCCGATCACCTCGGGAGACCTTTTCGCCGCCACTGCGCCCGGCGGGGAATGGAGGAGCAGCCCAGGGATGTAGGTGAAAGGCCGGAGCGGCGGATCAGCTTTCCACATCAAACCCCGCTCTCCAGGAGCCCTTCCCGGCCCCGCAGCTCCTGAGCGGCGTGTCCTGAAACAGCCCCGCTTGCTTCAGCCTCTCCAGGCAGCTGAGGCCGGATCTCCAGGTGCTCCACGGGCGCGACCTGGCTCTAAACTAGTTGGGGAGAAACGCCGGCTTCTTTGTACTTTGAAAATACCCATCTTTAGCGCTACCGCACGGTCTGGGAGAAATCCTGATGAGGTTAAAACGCTTAAGATGGTGGTTTTCACCTCGCGGGCGGCTGGTCAGGGGTTCCTGCAGGGGACTAGAGTGGCCAGTTTGATTTGTCAGCAGGTTTGGATTTGTTGTGCAAGAGCCTTGTTTCTCCATGGCAAGGTGGTTTGGTTTTTAGGCTTCTGCAGATTAAAAACCAAATAATAACTGAAGACCAAAATTCAGAGGGTCAGAGCCCATTGAATCAGCAGTGTAATAATTCTGGCCGAGGGTAGACGTTCACGAATTCAGAGCTGACTTGCCGGAGCCAAACTGCGCGGTTTGGACCTTTGGAAGTTTGGCCTTTGGGTTTTGCTTCCTGCCGCAGCGAGGATGAGCATTGCAGCGTCTCACGCTCCACTGGGCAGGGAAATACGTCACCGCGGTGGGATTTTTGTTATCCAAGCTGGACCAAAAAAGGTCTTTTTCCAAGCCGTTGCCTCTCAGTGTGCGGAACGAGGGGGGAAAACCCCGCTGAGGAGAACCGGGGAGTGACGGAAAACACGTCGGGGAGGGTTGTTTTCTGCGCGCCCGACTTCTCAGGCACTGCAGGACCCCGTGGTCGGCTGCCGTCGGAAGACGGGCGCGGGGCAGCACTGTAACGTCTCGTTCCTTCTCTCCGCAGAGCAGCCGCGGGGCTGTGCCCGGGGGCATCCCGTACCGAAGACTGACACGTCCCAGGCCCGCGGCCGATCTCTCGGAAGAGGAAACCAAAAGAATCGCCAGGATCTTCTCTGCTCAGCTCTCCAAGAAGGAATAGCCTTGGCGAGAGGCCACCCGCAGCGGCTGCTTCCCGGGCCGCAGCCCGACACGTCGGCAAACGCCGGGTTTTCCAGGGAAGAGGAGGTGGAAGCCGTAGGTTTCAGGCTTTGATTTTTAATTTGCCTAATTGGTATCCTGTTAACGGGACTTAAAGCCTGGTGGTCGGCCAAGAGACCGGGCGTCTGGCGAGGGCAGGTCCCCGATGAGACTTGCCGCTCTGGGCAACCGATGAGCTGGTACTTGGGCTCCCGACACTCAATTTCTTGCGTTTATTCGTGTGAAATTTCCTTAATTAACTTATTTTTTTGGTAAAAACAAAGCACCCTGGTTTGTGTCAGTTCCTTCTCCTTCAACCGCAGGACGGAGAACGTTGGAAATTTGCCGCCCCGGTGGCAAGGAGAGACCTGTTGCCTCCCTGCCGGCGCGTGCGGTGGATGGGGAGGGAAGATGAGCTCCCTCCCCGGCGGCCTTTCAAAAATAATTGGGAAGCGTAATTTGCTGATTCCAGAGGAACGCACGTGCCCAGTGGGGCTTGTGTAAATACCCGAGGAGACTGTAAAATACTGTTGTGTGTACAAAAGGGTTTTACGAGAAATACGGAATATTCTAAATTATTTTTGTATGTTTTTATGTCAGGTACCTTTTGGATAACGGACTTTGCTGCAAACCGAGCTAAGTTATTTTTGTACCGCTCTCCCGTGTTTGTGTTATAATAAAATTCCCCTGGTTTCTTGTCGGCTGGTGTAAAGTATCCCGTTGCTGGGTCAGGAGCCCGTCGTTCGCAGGCGGATGTGACTCCATCCCCGCGAGCCTCCAGTAACGGCGGGACAGGACGTCCTAGAAATGCTTCCTGGGAGGCTCCTGCCGTGGCCGGGGGCACGTGTGAAGGTGGCAGCTTTGCAAAGGAACTGTGTATCACCGGTATCGCGCAGCCCGCGGGGAACGAACCGGACCTCGGAGGCGAGCGAACGCTCCGAGTCGGAGCTGCTTTTCCAACCACGCTTCGCATCGGGGACGTGAGGAACCGAAGTGGCAGCATCCCATTTTTCCTCCCACCTCCACCGTTTCGTTTTTCACGGGGGGAAATCCTCAGTGCCCAATTCCTGCCTCCGCGGGGTTTGACCCCGGTGATAAAATTAGCTCTGCCCTGGCCGGGCGCTGCCTGCAGAGCTCTCGGCCTCCCACCAGCCGCCCAAAGCAGGGACCAGCTGCACGTCAGCGCTGCCACGTGTCTCCCAGCCGCTGGAATGCGCAGCCTCGGCATCCCTGACCCTCTGCCCTGCGAAGGCGTCCCCTTTCCCTGCCCTCTGCAGCTGAGGGTTGGCAGGTGAACGTGCCAAAGCGTCCCCGTACCGCGCGTCCCTCGGCGAGAACAGGAGTGACGCGCGGGCGTCCTCCCGCTGCTGATCCCGGTGACGTCCCCAAAAAACCCAGGCTGGGTTGGGAACATGGTGACATAGGAGGTGACAATGTTGACTCCTGAATTACAGCTCGGGCGTGAGATAAACAGCTCCTTCCTCTTGCGTTCAGGTCTGCGGCGGAGCACGGTACGGCCAGGAAAACAAGATGGCAGCCAGCCAGAGAGGGGTGTCGGCACTGGACGAGCTTCTGCCCGGAGCCCGATCGATGGAGCGAAGGTGGCTCCGGGGTCCCAAACCCGAAATCCCTGGTGCGTGCTCACGTGCCAGGTGTGCTCGCACGCCGGAGCGGAGGCTTCCTGCGCATCAACAGGGAGGCGTGATCTTCCGTGAGCGCGTCCCTTTGGGTTCGTGGGTACGGCGCTAAAGAGCACAAAGGGTTAAAAGCACCAACTTTGAAGAAAATGGAGGAAAACGAGCATTTCATGACCCGTCACCCCGCCCTTGGCCTCCAGCCTTGTCCTGAGCCCTGCGCTTTGCCTCCGCTGCGGACCCAGCATGCGCCGCACGCGAAAGGGCGTCGTGGTTGTGGTCGTGCAGAGCACGGAACGGACACGGGAGGGATTTACCTCTGCGTGGTCCCAGCCCCGGGGCTGCTCCAGGCGAGCTGGGGGACACGTGAGGCCACGCGGAGGAAATCCCGCCAGCAAGCTCAGCACCTGAATTGAAACGAACCTCTCTCCAACTCCCTGAAAGGAGGTTAGAGCCAGGTGGGGTCAATCTCTTCTCCCAAGGAACAAGCGACAGGACAAGAGGAAACGGCCTCAAGTTGTGCCAGGGGAGGTTTAGGTTGGATATTGGGAAAAACTTCTTTACGGAAAGGGTTCTCAGGCATTGGAAGAGGCTGCCCAGGGAGGTGGTGGAGTCGCCATCCCTGGAGGTATTTAAAAGCCGGGCAGACGTGGTGCTGAGGGACATGGGTTCGGGGTGGTTTTGGCAGTGTTGGGTTTATGGTTGGACTCGATGATCTTGAAGGTCTCTTCCAACCCAAGTGATTCTGTGATTCTATGAATTTTGACTCCGTGGTCCGTGCCAGGGGCAAAGGGATCCCACCCGCCCCGTGGGGAATGTGCTCGGTGCTGTTGTACCTCTGAACCCGCTGGCTTTTAAAGCCTTTGGCGAGTGTTTTCTGCACCTCCGCCTTCCCAGAGAGCGTTTGGGTAAAAAAACCCCTAAATTACTCCCCCATCCGTGCGCTCCCGGTGGCCACCAAACGGCAGGACCGCGCTGGCACGTGCTGCTGCCCCAGAGCTTCGCGCCGATGGGTGCTGGTGGTCCAGGCAGGACCTGCCACCCACGGCCGAGCCCTGCGGGGGGGAGCCGAGGGCTGAAACGCAGCCCCCCGTCACATGCGCCGGGTCACCCCGCTCCCATCCGCTTAAATGCCACCAGGGGAACTGGGTTTCACTGTCACCCGATCCCGGCTGGAATGTCGTCCCGTCCCGGGGGCTATATAAGGGAGAGCCAGGGTGCCGGGTCTCAGGGTGATGGCTGCGCCGAGAGGGGTGTAAGGCAGGAGCTGGGACACGGTGCCGAGGTCCCCACGGTGAGGACACGGGGCACCTGGGCAGGACATCGCGGGGGAGATGTTTTCCCCGAGCACCCCCATTTTCTCTGGGGGGGGGGACAGGGACGTGGGCATTGGTGACTCCCACGCCAGCCCCGGGCTCGGTTTCCTCATGGATGCGGGCGAGGAAACGGGGCAGGATTTGGCTTTTGGGGTTGTCTGAAGCCTGCCAGAGCCACCAGGTCGCATCGTCACCTCTGTCCCTAAACCTGCTTGAAGCCCCATGTGACGCAGCGTCCCGGCTCCTCTGCCAACCAACCCCCCCCCTTCCCTTCCAGCCCCTCTGCCGCCATGGTGGGTCTGAAGCCCCCCGAGGTGCCCCCAACAGCCGCCGTCAAGTTCGTCAGCGCGGGGACGGCCGCCTGCGTCGCCGACCTCTGCACCTTCCCCTTGGACACCGCCAAAGTGCGGCTGCAGGTACCATCCCCCCCCCCCAAAAAAAAAAATCCTGGGGGGCAGCGGGAGCACCCTGCAACACCCCCCACCACCACCCCCCCGCCATCCCGTGCCAGCTCCGCTCCCGAGCTGGCAGCGTTTTGGGAAGGCGGAGGGTGGGCTGACGCGGTCGGCATCGCGCAGCTCCAGGGCGAGGTGCGGATCCCCCGGAGCAGCGGCAGCCGGGAATACCGGGGCGTTTTGGGGACGCTGAGCACCATGGTGAGGACGGAGGGGCCCCGCAGCCTGTACAGCGGGCTGGCGGCCGGGCTGCAGCGCCAGATGAGCTTCGCCTCCATCCGCATCGGCCTCTACGACTCCGTGAAGCAGCTCTACACCCCCAAGGGGGCCGAGAGTGAGTGCCGGGAACCCCCCTGTCCCCACGCA
>VZSF01004749.1:4480-28452 GCA_013398295.1 Chionis minor
GTATCCTGGGTTGCATCAAAAGAAGCGTGGCCAGCAGGGCACGGGAGGTGATTCTCCCCCTCTACTCTGCGCTTGTGAGACCCCACCTGGAGTACTGTGTCCAGCTCTGGAGTCCTCAACATAGAAAGGACATGGAACTGTTGGAACAGGTCCAGCGAAGGGCCACTAAGATGATTAGAGGGATGGAGCACCTCTCCTATGAGGACAGGCTGAGAGAGCTGGGGCTGTTCAGCCTGGAGAAGAGAAGGCTCCGGGGAGACCTGATAGCAGCCTTTCAGTACCTGAAGGGAGCCTACAGGAGAGCTGGAGAGGGACTCTTTGTCAGGAAGTCTAGTGATAGGACAAGGGGTAATGGTTTTAAATTGGAAGAGGGGAGATTTAGATTAGATATTAGGAAGAAGCTCTTTACTGTGAGGGTGGTGAGGCACTGGAACAGGTTGCCCAGGGAAGCTGTGGAGGCCCCATCCCTGGAAGTGTTTAAGGCCAGGCTGGATGGGGCTTTGAGCAACGTGCTCTAGTGAGAGGTGTCCCTGCCCATGGCAGGGGGGTTGGAACTTGATGATCTTTAAGGTCCCTTCCAACTCTAACCATTCTATGATTCTATGATTCTGATTTAATGTCTTTATGGCATGTAAAGGCAGGTTGACTGAAAATTTTCTTTTTAAGTAATCCAAAGTGCCATAACGTAAAGTGAGCAAGGAGAAGAAATTTATATGAATTTAAATTCATCCATCTGGGACTGAGCTATCTGGGTCATCTAGAATATTACAGTTTTCTTCCCTTTATACTACGTACAGTATGGTCCTTGCCCAAAGCTAGGTCCTGACTGGCTAAATGTAACCTTCTTCCTGTCATGGCAATGACAGCTGGCTCCTGGCTCTGCACAATTAGTCCAAACAATGTATAAACGCAACGTAGGTTTTCTTCCTGAAATGTGAATGCCAGCAGAATACACCGTTTTTACAAAGCTATACCAGGTCTATAAAATTTGGTGAACTACACATCTCAGACTTCACGCACTCCTGAGAAAAGATTTCCATCCCACAAAGTTCAACAACCGTGTCACATGGAACCAAGTACCAAAAGCCTCAAACCTACTCAAAGAGCATACACATTAAGTACAACTAGCTGATGCAAATAGCATGCTTCAAATGCATTGATTGCACTTCCGAACTCAAAACCAAACACTCTGAAATACATAAAAGGCTGTTTATTACACAGACACCTTTTTAACTTAACATATAACATAGTGTAACACCTGTGGTTGGGACCTTCCAAATCTGGTGAAAGAAAATGATGTCACCATAGTGACGATCAATGAACTCATTGCTTTATTTTGAAATTCCACTTCTTCTTAAAATAATCCATACCAAAGATAATGTGCATGTTTCCAGAAAAGAAAATTATTCAACCTCCTCTGACAGCAGTTTTCTGAAACTGAGCCCTTCAGATAGGTTTTTTTTAATCCCAATGAAAGCATTAGATTCAAACAATCACTAAATTATGTATGTATTTAAAACCAAACTTGTTACCTTTCCTCTGCTCATAAAGGCCTAAAATAGTGAAAACAAGTAGTTACTTTTTTTTTGTTTTACCTTAATATTTCCTTGTCCAACAGATCTCTTAGGTGGATTATATAGGTTCATGATGTGCTTACTGCATCTTAATAGCTAAGTAAGAGGAAACTAATGCCATAGTGTTGTTAACATTTTGCTATTTTGACACGAATTCTCCTATGATTCCCACTTACCGGCATGGTTCAGAGTGCGATTCTGGCGTGCACAAACTACATTTGCTTTCTGAAGAAGATAAACCAGAACGGCTCCAATGTGTACAACAAATTGACTCTACACTGTACCATGGTGTTCGAGTCTAAACCAATGACTTTGCCCCTCAGACATTTTCACCAAGGCTTTGTGGAGCAAATACAGTCTAGATAACCAGACAAAAACCTAGTCAGAAGTAAAACCCTCAAATTCACACTCTACAGATGCAGAAGCATCTGCAAAAACAGCTTTAGTGCACTCATTTGCTTCTACTGCTACTGCATGAAATCATTTGTCACAGTGAACAAAGCCTTCAACTGTACTATAGCATTAAACATCAAGGACCCCGTGGGTATTTCTCCTGTGTTTGCATAAACCTGTTATCTGCCTTTTCAATTATATGAGCAAGCATTCTTCTGAAATTGCTGAAGAACGTGGGAATTCCATTGACTATCATATCAAAGCAGACATAGTAGCCCATAGTAAGTTTTAGTAGCTTACTAAAAAATAAGCAAACAAAATCACTGTTTATGAAGCAGCTCTGCAAACTCATCCTGTGCTTTCTTATCCAGGTAGCACATTTTAGCTATTTAGCATATTTGCAGCTGTATAAATTCCACAATCAGAATTTAGTTAACCATTTTCTTGGTAAATGAGGGTGATTAAAATCTAGCTCACTCTCCTTTAATTGTGCTGGCTTTACACAGATAAAAAATAGTAACATTTTATTACTGTTAATGAAGAAAAATCTTCCTAAGACTGCATCAACTTACAAGACTCTATATTAACACAGAGACTTATCTGACTCTCTCACAATATAAATAACTACGTAATTAAATTCAGTTAAACTCCAAGGGTAGATTACTTTAAAAGAGACACAACTGTAGAACCTTTGCAATATCAACTTTCTTGCCAAAAATACTTTAGAAAGTATTCTCTTGTGTACCACTGAGGCTTCTACCATACTCGCTGAAAAGTAATAACCATCACTCTCCAAGGCCAGGATTTTGTTTACTCTCTTTCTTGGTGAAGAACTGATCAACCATCTTTCCCCAGGAATTGCTGCAATGTCATCAGATATTACAACTCCAGAACAATTACTGTGGCAAGACAGGAGTAACTCCTCCCACGAGCAGAGCAGCACACTGCCTTCATACAGCACATGCACCCTGGGGAGGAAAGCGAAGAGACAACAGACCTTCAGTGTTACCTATTTGTCTCTCTAGATCTGCTGCTTCATCTGGTGTTGCGCGAGGGAGGACACCAGGATCACTGAAACTAGTACGCAGCAGGGTCCCCATCACGAAAAAGAAAAGAATCCCACCGATTGCAGGTATAGCAGGTGTAATCTTCTCCGACAAATATGGACAACTGGAAAAAGAAAAAAGATAAAACATAATCAATAACACATAGCGCGACTTGCTCTCAAAAAACTGTTCACCATTATAAATGCATATGAAGAATTCACTTTCTTCTTGTCTTAGAATGTTTCTTGAAGCCAAAATTTCTGTGTGTTCATCACACTTCTGAAGTTTCTCACAATCTGTTTAATATAATAAAGGTCCAAATAAGATAATAATGACCTCCCTGACATGCAATAACCATTTCATCAGAAAAGAAAATGCTTTCATTACAGACTATTATAATTACATATATTTGTTCACCTACTGCCCAATTACATAAAGTAAATTGTGGGGGAGGGGAAAGGGAAATAATCTGAAGATATTCAGCAACAAAAAGCAAAGCGCATAACATGATAAAATCAGCAATACTGAAAAAACATAATCAAGTCTATAAAATGAATTTACTGTCCATCACGAAGATGGTACCTCAAGAACTTACACCTGTGACGCATTCCTTTAATAGCCTTGGTATACATCAATATCATAACACCACTACTGGTTCTCTTTCTTAATCCATTTCTTGTAACTTGGTAAGCTTTTTTACTCTTGTAACTTAGTATGCTTACTTACAAAGTAAGATGAGTACAAATGACAGCGCAAAACACCTGGAAACATATAATCCAGCAGCAATATCACCAGCACAAAAAAAGGCTCTATGTTTACCAGATTTACAATATACACATAGGGCTTAAGACTGGATCACAGTTTTAGCAAGTTTTCGTCTATGCTTCACATATAATAAAATCAAAATGGACAGAAGCATTAGAATCTAAACAACACACAAATATAAGTATCTCTTTGCAGTTGTCCAAAAAAAGGGGATATGAACACTTAGACATGACACAGTATACCACTCCCATTAATCTGAATCATACAATAAGCACTGCGGGATCATCTTAGAAAACACACAGTCTAAAGACTCTCTTCACAGCTCTTTTATTAAGCCGAGTGGGCAAAACACACAGATGGCTTCATGCGTTTCTGATGTCTGCATGGGAAGTCATAAAATAAGCGTAAAAACAACATAAGCCAAAAAACAACAAGTTCTAGGCCTTGGGGCTTTGTCTAAAGCTTCCAGGTATCAATCAAGTTTAACTAACGTAGTCTTCCCTGTTTCTGCTGACTGCCTTAAACGATGACTCAGATGCGCGAGCTTTTGCACTGCAAGTCAGTTAACCTCACTGGAATGTTAACTCTGAGCAAGTGATGACAATGTCAGCTTCACTGTCCATCACTTCTGCCAACGAGATGAGGAGAGAATGGAAACACTTTTCATACCAGCTACCATGTACCAAGCATTTATCTCCCTGCATAAGCCCGTTAAGTGTACTTGGCTTTTCATAGAACACCGTGGGTTTCATGGATGCAGTGAGTCCAAATGCATTACACGGTGCATCATACCATCACTACGAGCGGAATTCATCTTTCGCCCAACATGAATGTCATAGTACAGGTGTAACAAGTTACGGAAGATTAAAGAGACAACTGGGTATAAAAAAAGGCAAGGGCCAAGAGATACTGTAGTTTCATATAATGAACAGACTGTTTAAACATTAGAAAATGTACTTCAGATGCACACTTCTAGAAAATCTGTTTCAGTGCTAACTAAAGGAAGCAGCAGCAAGACAGCTGGTAGACATAAGCCTTGCTCCCTTCATGTCAGAGAAGTCAGACAGAGCGAAGAACCAAAGAGAAGCTTTCATACCACATAGACATCGTACTGCTCAGTTTATTTCTTGCCACAAAGGATTACTTAAATCAAAACTACTGTAATATGCTCCGAAGAGAGTACAAATAGACTGCAAGAACGTATTTTTAAAAGGATTATAGAGAACATGTACATTAATGAACACTAAATATAGCACAGTGCTATTATTCTTCTATTGCATTATTCATTACACATACCAAAGAAATTGCAACTGTGATGAAGTCTGTTGACCAAACAAGAGCTGTATGTGTGCGAAAGGTACCATGAGATAATCTCAGGGCAGCATTGTAGGTACAATACAATTTAGACAGGTGCCAATGCAAAAACAGCAATCATGTCTGTCCATATAACTTAAATTCTCAGTGATACCCAGAGAATGGAAACAGAATGGCTATCATGACAGTGACATGTTTTAACAGCAATTTCATAGGGAATTGGTAGAAAGACTAAATTCCCATGCTGAAATACTGAGAAAGCCTTGCATTGCTGAAAAGTGATGACATCATTGTAATAAAAAAGCATAAAAATGTCTTATCTCTGCCTTGCTGAACCACGTCCATCTGCAGTGGAAAAAACCCCAAAAACCACTCTCAAAGCCCTGTACACTCTTCAACATAGGCAAGCGTAAGGTAATCTGCTTGGCTTAAAGGTGTTTTCAGGTTTAACACCCTGTATTTTATCAGCTTTGACTTGGAATTACTTCAGTAATAATGTAGAAAAGACCAAAGATGTCATCTTTGGCAACTAATGCTCCACCTAACCAGAAATCATTTCAAGCTGAGAAACCAGCCTTTACAAAGATTCAGGTAGTAAGCTTAGGCAGGACCATTCAAACCAGTCTGACTTACATATGAAGAGACCATATATTATCACATGGGCCTGCTGAGCACTCGATACCTCTCCTTTAGAAAGGCCCAATTAGTTTTTCAAATTCCTTTAAGTTAAATTAAAAAAAAAACAAAACAAACAAACAGATACTAGACCTAGGTAAAAAATCCACTAAAAGTGGCTTCAAATTAAAAATGCGGATTTTAGCTCAAAACTGTCAATACACCTGTGGAAATACACTTTATATCTGCATGCTTATACAATAAAAGCATTTGTAGTGCTACATTAAATCAGTATTATTTTAAACAGTTTGGTTTATTGTCATTAGTTTTGGAATTGTCAAATACTGTACACAGAAAAAAGATTATTCCTAATATATGCTCAAATTCCTAAATTTATTTGCTTCAAATGAGTTTGTATCACTTCAGACAACAGCTTTCCTCAGATATTGCAAGAAATGTATTTTCTGGATAGTATTTTCAGTGAGTTTTTAAATTAAATATTAGCAGGTATTTCCTTAGAGCAAATTTCAGAACTTTCACACAGAGGCACTCCCTGCACAGAGGACCATCTCTCTGCAGCCCTAATTATAATAAAGCAGCACAGAGATCCAGAACGAATCTTTGTTCTACAGCAGAGCAAGTAGTTGCAAATCTTTTAAAATCAGCACTTGGTAACTACTAGATGTGTACTGACATCTTCAGTTTACATCTTAGACACAGTGAAGCAATTGTCTTTAATCAGTATTTGTAACGATAGCAAGTACTGTCTAGGTCCATCCCAGAAAACACATTTTTAAGAAGTACTACTTGACCATAGAACCCACTAGAAATTGTTATTGTGGAAAAAGCTTCTGGAGAGAGCAATGTTTGGATTTGCGCATAGCAACCAGTAACACAACTTGAAGTTTTGATTTAATTAATAGAGGGGCTTTATACAAATTAGCCCTGCTTTTTGCTTGGTTTCTCAGCTGCTTTTCTGAGGCATCATGTGAAAGCTTGCATGTATGTAGGAGGGAAATAAAATCTGCTGGAAGACTAGTCTGTCACAGCTAGATAAAAATAAAACTCAACGGCATTTAAGAGATAATTATCAATCATCACCCCTGTGAACGAAGGATGGAGGAGAACAACAAAAGTAATTCTTACCACCCAGCAGCCCTCTTAACTATGTAACCACGCTCCCTGTGGCTACCGAGATCAGCAGAAAAATACATGTAGTAACTGTACTGAAGAGCACACACAGTAAGTCCTGCAACTTTCAAGCTCTTTCATTAGAAAAGGGGAGAGGGGGAAAAAAAAAAGCCTCCTTAAGGTCTTTCCTGGAAAGAGAAAGGCTTTCCTGAGCAGTTCACGAACAGTTGTTATTCACTGATGGGGAGAAACAGTAACTGACAAATCTATCCAGTAGCAATAATGGAGATTTGGAGAGAGTCTTACTTGGAAAGAAGCTAGCCCTGCAGTTACAAAAAAAAAAAAAGTGCATTAATAGCAAATACAGCCACTTACTAAAGAGCACAAAACCAGACAGGGTTTTATACCTATGAGAAACTGGAGATCNAAGTCTTTTTGGAAAAAATACATCCCCTGTATTAAAAAAAAAAAAAAAGTGCATTAATAGCAAATACAGCCACTTACTAAAGAGCACAAAACCAGACAGGGTTTTATACCTATGAGAAACTGGAGATCTTGCTTAGTATTTGCTAAGCTGGCAAGCAGAAAACAATAAAAATACAGATTTTATGTGAAGATGCAGTAGACATCACACTTCAATTACGCTACTTAAAAAAAAAAGACCGTTCATTTTCCTACATCATCAACTTAATTTATGTTCCTGCAGGTATTACCTATTTAATATACCAGTAGCTATGGGTGTGCAGGTGGTGTCCAACGCAAACTGAGAAGGCTTGCACTGTGAACCCTGCACTGTGTTCCACATGGTACAAGTTAACATCTGAATGACACTGTGCCGCTTTCCTTTAACTCAAAGGGTTTGGGTTTTGTCCCTCCACTCCTATTTACGGCTCCTCTCAGCTTCTTCTTCCCTTCAAATCCACTGCCTCATTGCTCTAAGTCATTTATTTGGTCCCAAACTTCTGACCTTAAACCAACACAAATCTTTGTCAGGTTCTTTTGAGTCAAGTTAGTTTACTAAAATGTATGAAAATTACACCATTTTGTTGACTTCTCATTCCATCTCTTTAACAGATCAAAGAGGCACTTAGGGAGGAACACTGATATTCACACACGGCAAGAGGAGAGGGAAGCTGGGACAGAGGGAGGAGACCACCATTTCGGCAGCTGTCAGTAGGATTTTCATTTTCATTCAGATCACTGCCTCTTGTCTAACCACATTCTAACCTTGACCTCTTTCATTTTAGAGATGGCAACAAAATACCCATATAGACAGATTAAAGGCAAATCAAGACTCTGGGCTAGAAGAACAAAAACAGCTTATAATTTACTTTTCTAATGACAAGATACCAGTTTAAAGAAAGCAGCCAAAGACATGTACGTAGACCACAACACAGGGGAAGATGCAAGGATGGGCAAAACATGAGGGCACAGCCAGAACCTTAAAGGCTGCTGCCTGACAAAGACAGTAGGAAGATAAATGGGACAATGAGAACGATCAGAGTGAAATAATTTCACCGCTGTAGAGTTCAGAGGCTTGCCTCTTTTTACTTTTTTCCCCAGCAGAATCTCAACTAGACAATACTACATTTCACATTGCTATAACAAAAAGCATTGGCAAAATATAAGGAGGTATAATAAGAATCATAGAAGGACTTTCAAAGACTGCATTGTGGATTCTTACATCTAATGTAGGCTTCAATGTGCTACAGATGATTTCAAAGGTACTGCACCTATGATATTAAAACATAGTTTTAATACACTCAGAACTGTAAGAAGCGTGGTATAAATTTTCCCATTGTACAGCTGTGGCTAATGCAGAAAATCATGCCACAGAAAAGAATACATAACTAATTTAAAGACTGGAACAAAAATAAGATCAAAGAATGTTTGAATGTATCAGTTCTTCAGTCAGTATTTTTGGGATGCTCCTATGTTTACACCTCCACCCCCAAATCCCAGCATCCTACAAACACCTCTTTAAGAGGACCTTATTTTAAAGTTAAGGTGAAGAAACTCTTAAGAAAGGTCTGACACAAGAAAAAAGTTACAACAGGAAACAACTCACAGTGCATTAACTAGTTAATTCTTCACAAGCATGCTGTTGGCACACAGAAAACGTGTTGTAATTTGAGTACAGATTAGTCCAAATAATGTTACATGGAATGTCTAACAAGATTAGCTAGGGAGGTTCTGCATTAGTTTCCTACATCTGCCTGATTCTTTTGTACAGCCTTTAAAATTCCTATTAGAATTTTCAAGCAGTATTACCAAAACCACAAATTAATTTCAATGGGATTTGAAATGCGCTTTTAAAAAAAAAATATATTTATTTCATTAATTTTTTTTGTGTTTTGGGATATTTTTCAACATCATACACTCCCTCCTTTCAGAATGGTCAGTCATTTTCAAAAAAGTATTCGATAAAATACAAGACAAAAATCACTCTTCTAATACTTGCTTCATTTCAAATTCAGGAAATTTGGAATGCTGCAAACATGTAAAGACTGCAGAAAACACAACAACTAGCAGACAAAAGGCAGAATGAGAGCAGAAATAGGCAGAATATTACCTCCTCCTCAGTTTGATAATCTACAATATTATACCTTAATCATAATGCAGGTCTACCAAATGCTGTCAGACACAAAGCATTTAACCTTGCTTGAATGCTTTACTAGTTTACTGTATATTTTATGGCACTAAATGCATCTTACTTTTTCCTGTATTTGTTATATTGCTTGGAGATAACTCCACTTAATTTTAATTCTAATTAAAAATAAACTTTAAGTGGGAACACATACAGAATAATAGTAATTATATTGTTTGTAAGTGTCCCGGCCTCTATCAGCATTTAGAAATTATTACTTGAAATAAAGACGTTAATATGATGAAATCACAGATTACAGAACAGCATGATCCTTAAACCTAATAAATTAAGTACTTCAGAAGTTCTCTCAAACCTGGTACAAAATAAAATCAGCTTAATGTTACCATGAACAGCCAAAGCTCAACAACTGGTCTTCATTTCATGTGAAAACCTGAAACAGTTTGGTCTTTAAAGCTGATGTCAAAACACATGAGCAATCACCAAGAACGAAAGACTGCGGGGAGCTCTCTCTCCCCTGCTCAAACCAGCAAGTGTTCAATGCAACTCCTAGCACCACTGACTCCATTAAACTACGGTGCATTACCATTGAAATCCGATTTACACTGGCTGGATTTGGATGTGGGAGTTTAGATGAAGCTAAGCAAGCAGCGTTGATTATGAAATTGTATAAGATAACCACAAACTCCCTCCCTACAAGTAAAGATCTTAAGGGTTTAACGCTGCAGATATGCAACAATCGAAGTAATAGCCTTGCATAACCTCCCAGATTTATTGCTACATGAATTCACTCTAGTGATCCACTGTCAGACTTCAAAGCTGGGATAGATAAAATGGATAACGCAAAAAGAACCTGTCTGCAAAACAGATGTAGTTACTGAAGCTCCTACCAGGGCAACTAAATTTTGCTTTGTTATACAGAGAAGGAACTTTGTTTTACAAACCACAGTTTCTAAGTTTTGATTGTGTCCACTGTTGGCCAGAAATTTTCAATCAAGGGAGTAAGAAAATGGGGAATATCTAAGGAATTATACATCAAGAGCCTGAGACTTACCAAATAATCAGTTTCTTTATGAAAGGCCAATGCAAGTATGACATATCCTCAAAAGACAAACTCAGAAAAGGCATCGATTCAAACCATGCAGCAAATAGAAGGCTTGTTTTATTGCCATTTCTGTTCACTGACTAATTACTTACTAAAAATATATTTGTACTTTAATCCTCTGGTTTTGCACACAGTGCAAGGTCTGGTTTCCATAGTAAAAGACAACCGATTGATGAATTCCACTAGATACACAAACTCATTTCTTTTAAAGAGCTCATATAGAACACTTTTTTCCTGTTGTGCTTCATATGACTTCCTTATTATTTCTTATTATTTCCTGTTATTTGATTTTATAACTAAACCATCGGGTTAATCCCAAGTACTTATGAACAGAAATTAAACCTGGGACAAAACAAGCGGAAATGCCTTATGCCACAAATAAGTCCCTGAAGGAGTATGAGTGCCTAGGTGATTTTCCACAGGATTCTCTAGAAATTGAAATGTACACAAGTAAGCTACTGCCAAATAGTGGACTCCGAGCTTTCAATGAGTAGTATTTTGTGTTCACCCCACACAATTTACAAGGTCTAAAGGTAAAGCCTAGCTCTTGCTAACGGGGAAATGCCTGTCAATGCAATCCCTAACCCCGGCCACTCTCTACTGTCGCTTCCCTTGTACAAGCACAAGTGAGCTGGCTAACACTGAGTTAAAACTGGGGAATTGCTCTCAACCTGTTCCCTTTTTGGAAGAAAAATAAACAACTTTCATTTACTGATAGATCAGTTTCCTGAACAACTTCACTCGCTGTATGATGTAGCAAGTGCTAGTGAACAGGTAGGAACACACAGAGAGCAGGATGAAGTCGACCCATCATTTCCAGAGGCATTCAACTGCTATGTGGACTTAGCCACAAAATGAAATCCCACCCATAGTCACAAGAGCTAGGAATAGTAGATCCAGCATCTTATACGGATTTTTTTTTTCCCCCGTGTCTTTTTCCCCTCTGCAATTCTCCATATTGCAAGTCTCTTGCATAAAACACACCAATGAATTTTAATCTAAAATACAGGGGAAAAATATTAAAACCTTAACTTCTGAGCAGAACTCACTGCAATACAAGCCTTCACTCTTTCACTGAAAAACAGAGCTAAGCTTCACAGATATAGCACTTCCTGGAGCTCCTTCACTTATAAAAAAGTGGAGAACTGATGATCCTGCCCACACTACATATCAAAAGCGTACATCCCACGGTTATAAATAAAGCAACAGGAAACATAAAGCAAGGAGAAGCACAAAACCAAGACAGTTTAACCTCCTCTTCCTGAAAAGAAGCAGAGTCAAGCAGTTAGCAATTCGATGACTCGATCATCCTTCTCAAACACCCGAGAGGCCTGTTTGTAGTAACTTTACAGGCGTGGGTGTCCCCAAACATCAAGAGAGTTTTACCTGAAATGGCATTCTCGTTTGTTCCTACTGCCTCCTCACAGTATCACAGGAATTCTCTTATCCCAGATTAAGCATTCACCGGACAAGTAGACTGGCATACTGCAGGCTACTTCAGCTTACAAAAAACCCAACAACTAATTGGCACACATCATGCCAAAGCAGTGCCAGCTCTCCGTATCTAGAAATGAGTCAGTTTAAATATAAACAAATTGCAAGACCAGCTTGAGGCAAATCTTCTATTTCATGGAAAAAAAATAAAGGACACAGTGCTTCATCTACACAGAAAGCATTAGCACTACAAATATTTTGGTTAGCAATGTAATTTAAACAACTAGGAATAGCCTTTGCTGTTTTGCAGTAGAACTGAGATTTGTGTGCAAGTCACAGAAGTCCAGACACTAAAAGTTTAAGAAATACCCTACATTGAAAGATTGCTTCTGAGAATCAGCAGAGTTACCAACGTCACAGCATTTAGTTACCTTCAGGGATGCATGCAGAAAAGATTGCGCTGTTGGAATATTGAAATACTATTGTCTGAATTTTTCCTCCTCTCCCTCCCTGAGGAAGACCTCTAAATTGCTCTGTATATACTTTTAAGTTAAATACTTATGAAACCTAGATAAGTGTGTTCAAATTGAAAATCAGTGGCTTTATCGTATTACGCTTTTTGCTGTAGTTCCACAAATACATCATTCATAGGCACATTCCCCTTGAGAATGGCCACTGACTGAAATTATTCATTCCATATTCCCTTCCTGGACACTTGTATAAGTCACCAAAAGTTATTTCTACCACACATCAATTCTATGATTTAAATCACCTGTTTAGACAAGGGAAACATATGCCAGCGTATTTTTCTCTTAAGCCAACTATATCAAGAAATCCGTATTGCAGAAAAATACACTTAAAGGAAGTTATACCAGAAATGTTAGTTTGAAAATTAAAAACTGAGGATGAAAATCATCCACAGTAATAGTTAAAAGCTAAAAGTATCACAGAAGGTTCTGTAGCAAGTTCAACAGGAAAAAAAAAAAAATCACATTTAAGGGAAAGATGTTCTTCACACAAATATCAGTTGCTTAAGAACCAGTTACTTTATAGTTAGCTGCTGTACAATAACTAAATATTTTGTCTGCTAATGCATAAACAAGACCTGAATGGAAGATGAACAAAGAAGAGTCCAGCTTTTACATCGTTTCTTAAAAATATTTAAAATTCCCATTCAGTTTTAAATTTTTTATATGCAAATTTTGTTTTCTACTATTTCATTAAAATTTCCAAGCCTTTTCCCAATTGAGTTGTTGCTGCAATTTTGTTCAGTAATTACACAACCCCCAAATTTTAATGTAAATTGAACCAGGATTTCAGGTAGGGAAGAATAACGAACACAGGGTGTTATTGCTATCCTTCTTTGAAAGTATAATTTAAGTCTTCAATTTAATATCTGTCTATTTTTGTCAGACTGCCAAAACTTTTTTAAAAAGCATCACAAGAAGGTAAAGCAAAGCAAGGAAGGTCTGTGTTACTTGTATTGCAACCATAAATTTCAAAACTTTTCCTTCTAATATTCTAATTATGCAGCCCGTTATTACCTATATGATACAATCTGAAGCCCCACTGAGAGAGGTGTTTTTTTTTTTGCCATTATTTATACTGACAACTAGTAGATTATATTGCAAGCGGAATAACGCGATCTCTATCCCTAAGGCCAGCCAGCCTTGAAAATCAGAGCAAAGCTCAGTTACTTCATTGTTCCCAGAATATACTCTAAGGAATTGCAACACAAGATTTGTTCTCCATCTTTCCATTGTCAAACATTTTGTGCTGTTCTCCTCCCGGTTTCAGATGCTGATATGTAAACAGTTCTCCCAGACACACTCAACCGTGCAAATACCGCTCCAACTGCTGGTCTCCACTTTGGCACTTTTGCACAAACAGGAAACTAACAGGGCATTAAGTTAAATAGGAATGGAAATCTTTTGAATACATAGAACAATTGCACAGAAGCTAAAATGAAACCAGTATTGCAGCAACAAACCAAACACTGTGGGTAAGGCGACTACTCTACCAAAAAAAAGCAACCGACTGTATAAAACAGTATAACATGCTACATCCATATGCATCTCCATAGCGCACCATCATTAAACGTAAATTGGTGATGTGTAACCTATTTCACTGAGTCCTTCAGGCACTGATATCATAAACCTCACTTTTAGTCTTGGTGTTTTGTCCAGGTTTGCTGCTGCCTTTGGTCAGTCCCTCCCAAGCTCCTCAGGCTCTCTCCTGGCTGGACTGTGATCACCAGGGAATAGAGGCTGCCCAGGCCCTCCTGCTGGCTCCAAATGCTCACACTCCTTGTGCTACAGTACCAGAGGGGAGCTGCAGCCTTTACAACATCCCACCAGCATCCCAATTATCTGAGTACATTGGCAACTGAACTTGAAGAGAAGGTGCTTCGCACACCGCAACAGGTACAGACCCCTAACCAGGAGGAAGATCCAGAATTCCATAATTTTCTGCAGCCTTTACTGTTTCCTTCTAGCCTGTTCTCTGATTAAGTCCATTCTGCATGGAAAAGCTTGCCTTGCAGGTTTGTGGAACATACTATGTTCAAAGAGATGAGCTACATGTAACCAAGAAGTGTGCTGGTTATGTTACTTCAAATAGTTGCACCAACCGAAAGGATAAATGCCCAACATGTTCCTCCTCCTTTCTTTCTGTGTCCTTACAAACATGACAACAAGGTTCAGATGCCAGGTATGTCCTTCATATTTCAGTAGCCTTCCTAAGTAAAGGTATAATGCAATGGGGATTTATAGCATTTTGTGTTTGCACATGTTCAGAAAGGAGAGACTTTGGTCATATTGCCCCTAGTTATAAATATTAAAATAATGCTTGCGATGAATAAGTGATAAAGCAAAGTGTATAAAAGACACGTGCAACGCTGCAGCAGCGTAAGTACTCTGTATTTACAAATAATAAGACAGAACAGGAGTACAAGATTCTGCTTCTTCACAGGTATAGAAAAATCCTTTTCCTCTCAAAGCATAAGAAACTACTCCGCTTTACAACTGAAGTATAGAATTCTTTATTCCAAAATTCTGCTCTGTCTGAAGAAAAAAAAAAGAAAAAAGCAAAGAAGAATGTAGAGTCATGCAAGCAAACTTAAATCAAAATACAGCTTTAAATCTAATTTCAGGTCCATTGAACTTTACATTACAAGCTTAAATAACATCATGTGCACTTACTCCTCCAAGAGCAATTATTTTGCCCTCTTATGCTCCAAACTAAAACTTTATTTTTCACATCCATTAAACAATATAACATATTACTTAGTGTTTCATTAGCCTGAAGATGACCAAGTCCTCAAAGGTTCATTGGTATGAAGAACACACCAAATAATTCAGCATATCACTGCAAATAAGTTCACAAATTGAAGTTCAGAAGCATTGCCAGGCAACTGAACTTCTTGATGAGCTGAGTACTCAGCTCATGCTTGTTTATTTTTTAAAGCCCTTCTTAATGTAATAAACCAAATTATTCTCACTACTGGACCACTTCCATTCTTTTCTCATATTTGACACTTTGTCAGATACATTTCCATTCTGTCCAGAAAGTCAAAGCTTCTTACTAGTAAACAGAAGATTCTGATAAGATTCTGCTGAAAGGGTGGGAAAAGGACTGAAGATTACACAGCTGACAAATGACAGAACTGATCCTAACCCACACTCTGTAGTCTAGGGAGAAATTCACATTTCAAATGTATGTTAATTAAAATTCTAAACATTGCATTTTGTCCCGGATTGCAAAACAACATTAATATCCCCTATGTCCCAAATACATACTAACCACCTATTAACTTGTTTAAAACATGCAGAAAATTCTGGGGCTGGAAGTAAACATGCAAGAGTAGTGAGCAGAGTTTTTATATTCAGAAAAGCTGCAAACCTCAAAATAGCAAGCAGCATGGCAAATGCCAGGTTGTTAGTATAAAGGCATCCATCCCCCGAGAAGATTTTTAATGCAACTATCTTTGAATTAAAATTCATAGGCATGAATGCGTATGAGCCCTGTTACAAGTGTCCAACTCCTCACAGACTCTGAGAAATACTAAAATACGAGCTCCCTGCAATTTTTTAGTCTGTTAGAACAGTGAACATCCATTAAAAATGGATGCCCGTATCTTCCAACCACAAGTTCCGCACAAGCTTGTGTTTTGGGCTCATGCACTGGGCAGAGGGTATGATCAACTCACTGTGAACGTGCTCAGGACAGCACAAATCCCCCTCTTTGAACATGAACACACTCTGCTGTTTCTCATCAGCACTGATAATTACTGAGAGCATTCTAAGGTGTATTTTGATCCATAACCTAAAAAAGTATAAATGCTTGTTCTGCAAGCCTGTCCTACACTAGGATAAGGTCCCAGAAAAACCACAGCATTTAGGAACACGATTAGCACCAACTGTAATGGGACCTAGGTGTAAACATAAATCTAATCTTTGAGAGAGTTTATGAATTCATCTTCTATTAACCCCTTGTCTCCCTTTTCCGGAAACATATAGACACAACAAGAATAATTAACACCCCCATAGGAATAAGTCCATAATTTGGTATTCCAAAACCTGTAATATCTAGCTAGATATTAAGATAAACACAAGTGAACACCTTATACAATGGAGGTCTATAAATGAAGTGATCTGTATTCTTACTGTTAGCTTTTAAGCAGTAGTTTCCTTGAAGCTCAGTCCCCATTGTCACAGTCGAGAGCATCAGTACATAAAGAATAATATTCACGGAAAAGCATGTTAATGACAGCTATATTAAAAACTACAACAGAGCGATAAATTAAAAATTTTAAAATAGAAGTGCCAAAAGTGACAAAAAAATTGTTGATCTTTTTAAGAAGGAAATTGAACAGAAGCAAATACTTTATTATTTTATTTCTACTATTTCTTCATGGAGTACTTGATGTTCAAAGCAAAGGACTTAAGTTCTTTCCTTTGTTTTTCCTTACTGTTCTCCTTGAAAAACTGGCACATTGCTCTTGGCAAAAACCTCTCCAGATGCTTCTCATAGGGTACTGAAGAGATAACTTAAACCTTAAATCTATAAACACAATTTAAAGATTCATAATTTGAAGGAGTATTTCTACTTCACTAAAGACTAAAGTAAAAAAAAGAAATCTCCATGCTAAAGAAGTCAACAAGTGTAAGTGAAGTATAAAAAAGGCCCTGGCAGCATTACCAGCCAGAGGTGGCCTATTACAGTCAAACTGGTACAAGAAAATGTACAAGAAAGATTACCAAAAGAGTATTGAAAATATTTTGAAAATGTATGGCTTAAAACCCCCACTTGTTAATGTGCTACTTTGCAACCCTACATTGCAATCATCTCTATTTTGTACATGACATTATACTACTCATGCTAAAATTAGCTAAAACTATATATTCCTTCAAAACAACAAAGCGACACCACTTATTTTTTGACCTACTCTGCACTCAGATGCTTGTAGCTTAGCCAACCCTCTGCAGCTGCTTCGACACTATGCCAATGCCTCCACTTCCTCAGCCTTTCTATGCTTAGGAAAGAATCTCTGGAGACCTAAAGAGTATTGCACAAACAATACTGTGTCCTCCAACTGTTGCTAAATACAATATCCATCTTCGCTTCTTTTGTTTCTATTGAAGGACAGTGAATGTGTGCTTTGGACTTCATTTTTGGTTGATAAAATAATACTTTATTTTCTCTCAAAAGGGGGATGGATTAACCTAAAAGAAGCCCATTACAACAGAGGTCAGAAACAGTTCAGTGGATAGGACAGGAGATGAGGAATCAGTAAAGTTCTCTTCCTGGATCAGCCAGGAATCTGTTGTGTGACCTTGAGCAAAGGCAATTCACCTCTCTCTTATCCCTCTCCTTTTTTGGAGCATACGCCTATCCAGGACAAGCAAGACAAAACAATGATGTGCCAAACTCTGTATGACTATGAAAATCCCCCCCAGTTGTTTATTTTTATTGGAGTTTTTTGCTGCTTATGAACACTGATGATGGTTTTGGACTCTACTGTACAAAAACACTGTCTAAGCAGCAACCAAATCAGCTGGAATCTCTAGGCAATACTGAAATACAAATAATTACTAACAGGATACACAGCTTGGCTTACACAATACAATAGGGAAAAAAAAGAGGAGGACTTAAAACAGAAACTACATATGTTACTATGCTGATCATTAGTTGTCTCACTAAAAAATACTGCAGTTTCAAAAAATTAAGAAAATATACGGAATCAGAAGTGTTTCAGTCTCTCCAAAAGAATCATGGTGTTTGTCCTTTATAAATTTAAATCTTGCTTTATAAAATGATACCATTGAAGTTTAGACAAGAACTTAACTGCTTTTCCAAAACACTAAATAGGAATCTGATGTTGACAGACATGTTAGCAATAGTTTCTTTCCAAACATAGTTAGTGCGTGTCTGTCAAACTTCTCAGACAATAACTCTGAGGAAATTACTTCAAAGTTCTAGGGAAACAACATTTCTTGAGATACAGAAAAAAGGAGAATTCAGGTAAAGTGAATGATACTAAGAAACACGCATGTTCCAAGAAAGCATCTTAATTTTAAAAAAAACCCTGGACTTTCTGAATTACAGTATCTGAGCCTTGAAGCAATTAGATATTAACTATTTGTAACAGTAGTCCGTACAGACCAAAGTAGTTTCCTCCATCAACATGCTGAGAGCGAGTAACTTTTTGTTGACGGTGACAACTGAAGCTCTTCTTCCTCTCAGTGAGCCCAGTCATTTCCACCCCTGCCTTGTGCTGACACAAATGTTCCAGGGAACAAGGAAACAGACCAGACTGACACCCTCCCCAGGAAAAAATGAAGAGCAGAAAATGTTCTACAGCAAGAAGCGAGATGATTGTTTGGTTGTTTTTAAAATTGTTGGTTTGCATTGTTTAGATTTACCTGTCTCTAATTTTAGACTGTTAATAAAGAGTTGATCACCAGCCTTCAAATATCTGAAATCACCTTCAGTTAAACTTTAAACACAGCTACAACAGAGAAAAACATTGAAATACTTTTAGGGAAAATCAGACACCTCCACCTAATTTGAGGCATACCAGAGGACTGACTCCAGCCTGACAATGTTGTACGTAAACTCCATTATAATTTACATCTATAATCCCTGAAGTATTCTACATAAACACTGAACCTGCCAAAAATCAAATAATTGACAAACTTTGAAGGAAAGCTACAGACATTTATAGATAATATGAATAGGCGTTAACTAAACAATACTTGCTGCACATTATAACCAAGATAACTGATTAAGGTAACAATTCAAAGCACCTAAAAATACCTAGCCCTTTGAACATTTTACTCTTGAACTCCACAGAATTTTACAGACAAAACTTTTTCAAACAGAAACCCCAATTCCACTCAGGCTCTTCAAAACATAATTATTTGAGTTAAAATACGGCAGGTCATCTGCAGACACGTGAACAACATTTACAAAGCAAATTCTACCATTACCACCATAACAAGGGAAGTTTCACTTTGCTCCTTACTTTATTTTGTCATTGATTTTGGTATATAGCAGTCCTATTATTCCTAGATAATGAAAAAATGTTGGTGTTACATGGGAGTTGTTGCTACTTAATATAAAATGTTTACTCTGCAACTGTCTCCTGTGCCAAGCACAAATGTTTGCTGCAAGATGAGGTTACTTAGGAGAACTAAAATCTCCTTGGGACAGAATAAGAGTTAAATTGTTGGGATTGATACATATTCTCCATATTACAATACATCATTATCTCTAATATTTCAACAACTAGATGACTTCTAGGCCTAAGTACGTTATAAAATAATCCTATGATTCCATGGTAAAAACTTCCTTACTTTGTCAAGCTTCCTTTATCTTTTGCTTTCTTTCTTTAAATCTTTAACACAGACATCAGGCATTTTGCATCTTCTGTTTGCAAGAAAAGTGTATCTCCAAGTCAGTCTCTCTGGCATTTACTATTAGAATTCTTCACTTAAGAAACTAGACAAATCTGTATTTGTTTCCAGTGCCTGTTTGAGTTGATTAAATCAACTCCAGCAAACACAGAATGAATCACATGATCCTAATGCAAAAGCCAAATCCTCAGTGTCATCTTTAAGATGACTCAAACACCTCTGAATTGGAAAAGTATTAACACTGCAGCACTGGAGGGGAACTAAAAATGGAGTAAGCAGTGAAGCTTACTGACCACCTGAGCTGGCAAGCACCAGAATGCCTTCCCCACAAACTAACTGCTGGATAACAGCGTTCCTTAGTTCACAGCCCTTCCTTGTGAACAGATCAATCCCCACTGCCATGAGCCCCAAGCTTTGCCCTCTACCCCCGCGTGCACATCTGCCTCAAGACACGGATAGGAGCCGTGACAACAGTGCCTTGTGTTCATGGTGAAATTAGTCTTTTAGAAGACTGCAACAATACAGCTGGCCAGGGAAGCAGCCTAATAATAAATTCTTAAAAATAAAAATGTAAACTACTTTTTTTCTTCCTAGTTAGGCAACAAGCCTACCTCAGCACTTGACAAATACTTCAGTGATCCAACAGTGCAGACTCCAGCCAGGGGACCATTTCCCCTGCTCAACAGAGAAACAACTAGAGAGACTACTACACCTGAGAGGCTCTTTACACAGGAGGATGTCGTAGCTCAGCAGTTTTAATGATCTCAATCTGGCAGGAATGAACTATATCCCAGTGTTATAAACCTATAATAAAGTGAGAAGAATCCTTTTTTTGGGGAAAGCATTTTCAATGCAGCACTGAACGTTTCGTTTTTGTTCCGTTCAGCACTGCTTCTTTCTCGGAAAAAATCAAATTCTGAGCGACAGAAAAGTACATTTCCCTCTCTGCCCTGCAGCTCACTCTGTGACTCTGCAATCAATGGCAAAGTTGAAATGGCGGGGGGAACCCAAAACCCGACAGTGCAGTGAATGATGAATGCCATACAAAAATATGTGTCCTTGTGTGGCCTTGAGCTTTAAAACAAGGAAAGTAAGAGCCCTGCAGAAATACAAACATTCAAGAGACAGACAATCCTTTGTTATCAAGATTCCTTTTTTCTTTTAAGTATCCCTGGCAACTATCTGCTCTCCACCACGACTGTTTTGTTAAGTGACAGGATATTGAGTAAATTGGGTCAACACAATGAAAATGACCAGCAAGTGCCATCTTGGTGATAAAATGTTCATAGACCCCCCATATATCCAGATTATGATTTTTATATGTCCTACAGGTGACACTCAAGACTAGCTTTGTATATTATTTCAACTTTAGTAACAATTCTTCTGGCACATTTTTTGCTTGGTCTAACAAAGCAGAATGGAAAGTCAGTGTCAACTGCACTTCAGATTTTAATCAGGTCTCATCTGCACTCAGAGTTTCATCACCTTAATTAAAGGCAGGATTTTAAGCAAGTTGAAGCAGCTTTATACCCTACAGGTAAATCACCCAATCCACTTTAGGCTCATTTATGTGTAATTCTGAAGGCCAAAGCAAAAATATCTAACAGAGGCATTGGGTAGGACACATGGAAACTCCCTGTGTGTACAAGTTTAAACTTAAACCTGTTTTCACATGAAGCCAGTATCCTAGAAGATTTTGGATCCTTAGAGTCCAGGAAAGTTATAGCGGAGTTCTGGTATCTGCACCCAAGCAAAGCTGGGTATACGCAGACACAGCAGAGGACTAAAGAATTCTCCAGCTACAAGGGCAGCAGAGAAGAGGGTCTGATACAGATGAGAGCGGTAGTGACTGCAGTGGCTCATCAAAGAACTGAACCTGAACTGGCTCTCTCAGGAAAGGTTAGAGGGCAACAACAGACATTGCCAACAGACATACTTTTTCTAATTTTTCATGTTGCACTTGAATGAAGCATGGAAAACACAACATGAAAAATTAGAAATACTGCTTCAGGACATGAAATTCCATGTTAAAGAGACTAGAGAAAAAGATACTGGAATATTCACATCAAAGTTGAAGGGTAGATGATACCCAAGAAAGTAAAACAAAAGTAAGGCCAGTTAGATACTGAAGTCCATTAGTAACATCTTACCAATCAGAAGTACGGATTCCTTGGATAAAGCAGAATTAGCTTTGGTCAGAGTCATTTAGGGAAATTTTATTTTAAAATGGTTACATTTACAATACTACGAAGGGTTTGCAATAATTGGGTTGGGAGACAAATAGAGGTTAATGGAACAAAAATTTCATCATCTTGGAAAGGCTCTCTTTGCAAATAGACCAAAAAACCCACCAGTAGCATTCCTGACAAAGACTTCTTCAGTCAAAAAGCACTGCTCTAAGAAGGAAGCAATGTTACTTAAAATCTGGTTTTGGATAGTAAGAAGGACTTTACAGAGGAAAAGATCATAAAAAAATAAACTGATATTAAAGTGAATCAGCTTTTTAAATACTGAAGTTAGACGAAAGGATAAAGCAGTCAGTAATTAGGTATTTCCCTGCCTCTTCCCCCTCCCCACAATTCAAAGGACAAAAGAGAGAACTGGAGAACAGAAGAACCTATATCTGAAGGAGGCTTTGACAATTCCTAAGTCAAAAAGCAAAACCTGACAACAATTATCTGGCTGGTGGTGGGCTCACAAGAGAAACAAGTGTCCGAAATTAACTATACAAATAAACACCTCAAGAA
Source organism: Chionis minor (assembly GCA_013398295.1). Lineage (NCBI taxonomy): Eukaryota > Metazoa > Chordata > Aves > Charadriiformes > Chionidae > Chionis > Chionis minor. Next base: position 27,126 of record VZSF01004749.1, read on the forward strand.
AGTTACCAGGACTGAATAGAAGGTCAACAGAAATGCTGAGGGAAGATATACTGATATAAGACATTTACATCCTGGAAGCCAAGAATTGTTTGCTTAAAAAGAGAACTACTTAAATAAACATTTGAATTAGGAAATTTGAAGAAAAAGTACAGTTTTGTCACTCTCTTTTAACTGGGTGGGGGGGAACCCAAAACAAACAGGAAAAGAAATGTGCATCCATGCCATATAGAAATCAAAGATAATGTAAGGTGAGCATCCAAACAGATGTTTTGCTTCTGTTTCCAAGAAAACAGAAGCAAATTGACAAAAATAAAGGCATGGAGAGAACGCTAACAAGACTGAGTGAAGAGAAATGCAAATGTCCTCATCTTTTGTGAAAGAAACCCAGAGATCATGCTGCACTCCACTGTGGGGATGATAATCTAGCAAACTGAAAAAAGCATCATATTACAGTGGAAATTAAGTAGGAAGGTTTTTTTAATAAGACTATGAAATTACCTCTGTGTTACCGTATGACTAGCAAGCAGCAAATAACAGCATTTGTGAAAACAATTCAGACAAATATAGAACTCTGGATTTGCCTTAAGTACCACAAAAACCCTTTAGAATGCATTTTGAAAGAAACAGCGACAAACTACAAAGTTTTACTCAATATCTGCCTTTGATGAACTGAAAAAAGATGAAGCAATTGCAGTCCACGTAGTCTATCTGGACTTCGGTAAAATTTTTTGAAAATGAGACTTCAGCTTATCTGAATCTTTCACTTTTCATATTAAATCTTCCCTTTAACACAATTGTATAATAAAGATTTCACATAGTTGGAAAGGCTTTGCACTAGACAAAGTGTGAGCATTAATTAAATCTCAGAATGGTATTTATATGACTCTGAAACCAGAAAAAAAAAGCTAACTTGACAGCTTTATCTAGCTGAGAAATTCTATCTTATTATTTCAGTCATAGGCTCACCAAATTTTAGTATCTAGAATGTCTAATGTGTGTCTTCTAAAAAGTGACTCTTTTGCCCTGGGAGACATGAAATATCTTTTAAAAAATGCAGCCCACTTCCCAAAATCTGGAGAAAGAATCATAGAATCATAGAATGGTTAGAGTTGGAAGGGACCTTAAAGATCATCAAGTTCCAACCCCCCTGCCATGGGCAGGGACACCTCTCACTAGAGCACGTTGCTCAAAGCCCCATCCAGCCTGGCCTTAAACACTTCCAGGGATGGGGCCTCCACAGCTTCCCTGGGCAACCTGTTCCAGTGCCTCACCACCCTCACAGTAAAGAGCTTCTTCCTAATATCTAATCTAAATCTCCCCTCTTCCA
>VZSF01004749.1:29392-68593 GCA_013398295.1 Chionis minor
GACTTGGACAGTGGAGTTAGAGCCCTTGCCAGTGAAGACTGAGGCAAAAAAGTCATTCAGTACCTCAGCCTTATCCATATCCTGGGTGGCCAGGTCTCTCGTTTCCTTCCGGAGAGGGCCCACAGCCCCCCAAGTCCTACCTTTTTCCCTGACATAGCTATAGAATTTTTTCTTATTGTCTTTGATGTCCTTGGCCAGATTCAGTTCTCTTAAGGCTTTCGCCTGCCTGATATGGTTCCTGGCCACTCGGACAGTTTCTCTATATTCCACCCAGTCCACCTGTCCTTGCTTCCACCCTCTATAGGCCTCCTTTTTGATTTTGAGCTTATCTAACACTTCCTTATTCATCCATGCAGGTCTTCTGGCTATTTTGCCTGACTTTTTCTTTTTTGGGATGCACCTCTCCTGAGCGTGGAGAAGGTGATCCCTGAACAAGAAGATTCTGAAGTCATAACTCAGGTTATGACAAACACGGAACCAGAACTAAAAAGTAGATACAAACTTAGAAAAGCATATGCTGCAGTTACTTTTGCTATATTTCAGTGTCTTGGGTCTATGTATGTTTTCAGGTGTGTGTGTTTGACAGTGTGTGTAAATGGTCTACATCTTTGAACAAGCAGGCTAGCATAATACTGTTCTGGAAAGAATGATGTTTTTGTCATTCTTTACTTAGCAGAAAAGTGCTACTCCCATTTTTCAGATTTCTGAGAGATCATGAAGTTCAGCTACAGATACAGAAATACCAAAATGCAAATGATGTATTTGAGGAAGTAGGAAGACAAAATACATCCCTCATTTCAAATAATCCTATAAGTAAAAACTATGTTTTCCTTCCTTTCTTACATTTGCTGAGAGATGGTCAGACCATTCAGCTGACACCTAACAAATGATGAGCTATTCTCGTCTTTGAGAGAACCTTTCAGTTAAGAACTTCATAAATGTTGAGGATAAACAGACAGCAACAATACCATTAAAGTAGCTGTTAGTTTTAATATTCCTTCATGGAATAACAAGACAGGTCTATAAACTGCAGAAATTCAAAATGCGAGGCTACAAGCCAAAAGGCTCTTGTTTTTATTTCTACCCATGAGATTTTAAATAATCAGATGCTCAGTAACCCAGCGGTGGGTACCGAACAAGGACTTAGAGCTGAAACAAGGACTGCCAAGTACTCAAAATGGCACGTCATGCGCCCACAACAGCAGTGGGACAATTAAAGTCTCATCTCCCACTATCATTCTGTCCACATATATTCATCCACTGAGGTGAACTAATGACAATTAAGTAAACGCGTAAAATCATTTCCACTGAAGTGATGCACGTTAACTCAGATTCCTTTACCATTAAAGCTACCAAGGAAATTCTGGCTCCTTGGCCTATCCACATTTACCGTTCACATTACCTAGTTGAAGATGCCTCACCCTTTGCAAAGACCTGCACAGTGTCCCAAAGCCTTGTTCTGCTCAGGCTTGCCAAAAATCTCTTCCTCACTTAAATCATAACAAGAGCTCACAATAGCAGAACGACCCATTAAAATTAAATGACAAAGTTTATCTGTTAGAGGAGAACTGAGTGAGGTACTTCTGAGGAACAAAACCCATTACTTTTGCCAAAAGAATCACACTTTGACCATAGTTGCTTTTGCAATTTCAGTTTTCCATGCAGAAGTCAAAACCTGACATAAAGTGCTGACCCTCTCTTTTGACAGTCTGCTTCAATGATTTCATCTCAAATTAGTGCACTTTTTAAAAGCAGATTACTGATCCTAGATTACTGCTATACTAAAGAACCCTAATTTATTAAAAGGACTGTTATGAAGCAAAGTTGATTTGAGCAGACATAGAAATTAGCACCACTGGAAACAGCTGTTTAAATCCAATTTTATGCATAAAAAATATTTTCTCAGATTATTAAGTGATTCATGATACATATGAGCAATATAAAGCAAGCCATACACAATAATAAATCAAGCTATAGACTACAGAAAGTGATGGATCCTGTAAATTACCCCAAACCCGACAATTATAAAAGTCAGTATCTCTGACATATAGTAAATAAAGTGAGGTAGGGAAAGTCTGGACTTTATTACAGCTATTTGGATTTACACTTTTTTGCTAACAGATAGAAGTATATTCTTGATGAACTTCTGAAAACCCGTGAAAAACCCACTTGTATTAAATAGTAATCTTCTTAATAATGATTAACTTGTCTAAAAATAGTAAAATTTTGTCTGTAAGAAACATTCAATAACAATGTCAAAGCTGCACATTTACATACTTTTAGCCAAAAGAACTATCCCCATCTAAATTGTTTAATTTATAGGAAACCAATACTAATCCCTAGATTAACAGAGGCACATGATAAAAAAAAAAATATCAACCAGGAGCCGAGGCAGAAAATTATGTTAACATTTTGTACTGAAAGCTTCAAAGAAAGGATTTCTGCAGCTTATTAGAAACTCATTCAGAGGACTTAGAAGTTACAATAAGCATATTGATGAAGCATTATGTAAAATATGAAGGCTAAGAAGCCCAACTCCAGTAAAAATAATTTTAAGTCACTGAAATGTGCAGGTGGGAAGATAGAATCATAGAATCACTTGGGTTGGAAGAGACCTTCAAGATCATCGAGTTCAACCATAAACCTGTGCCAAAACCACCCCTAAACCATGTCCCTCAGCACCATTTCTACCCATCTTTTAAATATCTCCAAGGACGGCGATTCCACCACCTCCCTGGGCAGCCTGTTCCAATGCTTGATAACCCTTTCGGTAAAGAAGTTTTTCCTAATATCCAACCTAAAGACGTGTGTTTAAAAGGTGAAGTCTAAAATCTGCAAGTCCTGAAAAAAAAAATAAAATAGCCTATGGGGCCAGAGTTCAAGGAGAGATGGATCTAATCTCTAACAAAGCACCTTTGGTAGGAGAGAGCAGCAATACGGTTTTGAAATGGGCAAAATGAGAACTTGAGCGTAGGGTATATTTGGAAAACGACTGCTCTGCAGTACGAAGCAGCACAGCGCTGCAGGCGAGTCTGTTACAGACACAGGTAGGAGCACAGGCGATGGAAGGGCTCCGGGAGTCCCACACTGCCTGCAGCCCCTGCAGCCGCACCGTCCCGCTGACCCTGCGCCAGCGCTGCCCGGGAGCCGGCCCAGCTCCCGCAGCCAGCAAAGGGCCGGGGAAGGGCACTTGCTGCCGCATTAGCAAACGGGAGCAAATCAGGGATTAGGCCACAAAGCATCAGAACTGGAGCACGGGAGAGGAAAGTGCGATACCCACAGCTGTGGCAGTGGATTAGAAAGATCTCTCTCTTCTGGCAACAGTAAACTAGTATCAGACCGCCTCAGCTATTGAATAAACTGCTGCCTTACTCCCTCAAACCAAGATCCTATATTTACCCCAAATCGAGTTAGTTTAGTATTCTTTTGATACCTGTTTTTATATTCAGTATTTGTCAAGGCTTTGCAAGGGGTTTTATAGCCACTCACTTTGATATTCTCTCAAGGAGCATGAAATTCATTCCCGGCAAACAACCAACACAAAACACAAACAGCATTTAAGTCTTTTTCCTAGCACTGCATTTGCTTGATGCTGTCTCACACCTATTTGAAGAAATCCAGTTATAACAGCAGCCACTGCCTTTTAAGGCAGTAAGCCATTAAGTAATCATTTGTCCTCAATATTTCATTTTGCTTCCTCAAAACCACTTCAAAATGTTATTTTTACTCATGGTATTGCTAGACACAACTACTAAGAGCTTCGAAAAAATGTTAATTATAAATAACACTAATTTCATTCAACACTACTACATCGTGCTACACCCAAAACAATACCAGATACAGTAACAGCGTACACCAAACACAGCACAACACAGTATGTTAACCTAATGATCATCCAACCTTGAAGAACTTCTTAGCTACAGAAGCGTTAAGACTGGGCTTCTAACTTAAGCTTCCAAAGGTGATGGCCAAGATTACAGGACTTCCAACTGTGATCAGATACGTGAACTGTATATAAGAAATGATAAGCATCTTGATTACTCTCCCTAATAGGCCAGCTGCCTTGGCAAAACAGGGAATGAAAACAGATGTTTTGCACTAAAATCCATCCCCTCATGCAAAGCATGAATTAAAACCATCTCTAAATACTTCTAAAATAGTTGCATGCGTAAATCTCAAAAGCTCCAAGGAATTTGGTAGACTTCTTTGTGCGTTCATGTGTCTTGTACAAAATTCATATTTTTCAGAATCAAATATCATACATGTGTGTATAGATGTATATGTATACACATACAATTATTCATATGCATACATGTTTATATACATATGAGTGTGCACATATACATATGCACACAGACACACATGTATTCTGACCGCCACAGTCCCAAGAAACTTTAAAGTGTTACCAAGATAACCATATCTAAGCACAAAGCGATCCAAAATTTAATTCAAATTATTAATCTCTGAAGAACTGTTGTGGGCTGACCCTGGCTGGACACCAGGTGCCCACCAAAGCCGTTCTATCACTCCCCCTCCTCAGCTGGACAGGGGAGAAAAAATATACCAAAAGGCTCAGAGGACAAGATAAGGACAGGGAGAGACCACTCACCAGTTACTGTCACAGGCAAAACAGACTTGACTCAGGGAAATTAGCTTATTTTATTACCAAGCAAAATGAGAGTAGGGTAATGAGAATTAAAAACTAAATCTTAAGAACACCTTCCCCACACCTCTCCCTTCTTCCTGGGCTCAACTTCATTCCCCGTTTCATCAGTGGGAGTCCTTTCTGACAGAAGGCCGCACAATCCTAACTTCCTACTGTGGTCCTACTAATCATAATCAAAATGAGCATTCTGAGGAAGAAAATATTTGGCCTGTGCGTAGCAAAACTGGAATTATCTTCTCTCCCTGGACAGCTGATAAAAAAATAAGCTCATTAGAAACATTTCTGAAATTGTTTTCTCTCACCAGAACTAACTACTCCAAATCCGCAAGTGGCTTAAAACCAGCAAGTTTGTTGCATAGTGACAGTGATACATGAGGAAGTAACACTGACAGTGCAACTCCACAAGTTGTCAAAGTCTCATTATTCTTCGGCCTGAAAGAATCCATGAAAAATAAAGTGTTCTGCCATACTATAAAGTAAGTCCATCTTCAAAAAAGAGTAAAGTGAAATTTAGAATTGAATTATTAAAAGACCAAATGTATAAAAATAAATTCTGATTAGTGAATTTAAATGGATTTTTACTTTGGAATAGGAGTGATGCATTTCAGAACAAACCTTTTGATTTCTTTCAGTTTTTCAAAACACCACCAGGTTGTGAAGTAATTTTTCTTTTTTCTTGGCTGAAAATAAATGTGCTGTGAATCATCAAGAAAACCATTACACAGCACTTCCTGGGCTCTGCTAATTCCTTTCAGCCAAAGAACTGCAGTTTTCGTCCTTTCTGGAGACACTTTCACTACAGTCAAGGCACTTCAAAACATCATTACAATTAAAGCTGCCCTTTATGGATACTTTTGCAGCATCAACATATGCCTATAAATTCACAACTCCTCTATAAAACAATTTTCCAGATAAGGCTTTGATAAATTTGTGCCAATCTTTTACTTCAAATCATCAGGTATCAGAAATAAAGCACTATACAGGAAAAACAAAATTGCCAGACTGCACTCTATAGATTCTGAAAACAGAAAGGGAAAAATGTCAGAGTATCACACAGAAGAGGAAACTGTACGCAGACAGATGAAATGGTTGCCAAAACAGGTGTAATTTAAAACATTAATGCAATGCTAGGTATTACTAAAAGAAAAAACCAAACCCCACACGTTAACCCATATAGAAAAAAGAGATTTTTCTTCATTGTGATCTTCACTTTCAAAATGCTTAAAACTAAAATTTTAACTCTTAGAACCTCTGTCTTTTCAGAAAAGCTTCACATTTTTGCATGAACTATATTAACAGCCTCCAATCATGGATGACAGAATACTTTAAAAACCTTGTTACTGACCGGTTCTTTTCTAACAGTGAAAACAGTAAGGAAAGACCCTAAGATGTTCCTGAATTGCCTCCGCTCTCTGCCTACCTTGTTACATCAGCCATCCACAAGGTCTTACCCAAAAAGTTAATTAAAAAAACCTGCCAGGAAGAGACCTACACAATGCTGATCTAGAATTTGTTAGAGGATTTATTCATGGCAGTGTTGCCTATTGCAATCAAATACTTCCCTAAAAGATTTATATTAGTCTATCAATTATGTAGCAAGTCTTCCTTTATCTGACACTGCACATATATTACTCTATGCAAATGTATACAGACATAAAAAAAAGCAAGTAGGAAAAAATACAGGGAATTTCTGCACGCAGTTTTTTTTCCTGTAAAGTGACTCTTGTCCACAAACACTTGAACTTGAAATCATTTAGCTCCAATTATGCCATATCTTTTTCTATATTAAAATGTCACATACTTTGCTCTAAAGAAAATAAACTAAACTTATTCCTGTAACTATTCTTATAGAAAGAACACTTATATTATTTGCTATTACCTGCATTAACACTGATCACAGAGATTAAACTCTTGGGATAGTGGAGAAAAGACTGAGCAAAAAGGGAATAATATTGATCCCTCATATTAATCTCTTTGAAAGCAGAATTTTCCAAGGGCAGTTCATAGATGTCTACAATGAGCAACTGAATATTTTGCATCTTTGCATACTTAATTCAGGAAAAAAAAAAATCTTTGTAGTTTATTTCCTTTTCTTACCAGCAATCATAGGATGTTAACAGTTTGAGAGTCAGAACTTGAGAAAAGATACTAGGAAAACCACTTTGATGCAGAAAGTGTGTTTAGAAATAAGGACAATTACAGGCCATGAGCAAACTGAACAGAGGTAGAAAATATTTGGAGCTACGAAGGGAATTATTTTATGATGATATGTCTGCCTACAGAATGGAAAAAATATTAACAAACAGGCTGATGGATACCTTGCTATTCTGATATTTCAGATATGTAGAGCCTTCACAAAGAGCACAGCATGTTACAGCAGGAGCCTCTGTATGAGAGTTCCATTTTAAATCTTCCTGACTCAAAAGTCTCCTGCTGGGAAAAATTTAACTGAAGAACTTAATTAACAGCAAGTTTAATATAGGGTCTCTAAAGTATACTGTCAGTTTTCATACAGGGTAGGAAAATCAAAATAAGACAGACATAAGCAGCAAAGGGAATGAACTCTGCTTGTCACACACAAAATATATGCTTATAACCTCCCTCTTTCTTCCCACAGGGTGGAAGGGAGGGGTATGTGAAAACATACAGCTCTGCTGAACAGAACATCCATCACAGAACCAACCCACCCCGCCACAGGATGGTATCAAATACATGATGAGTTCTTTCCTAAACACTCAAGTTTCTTTTTGGATGCCGAAGGAGTTATTTCTGGAATTAAGAAAATTTTACAAATCTCTTCCCATGACCTTTCTGACATTCAAACTTTGATGAATAGCTCCCACACTAGGTTGCTCATTCTGAGAAGGAAATTTCATGTTCCTTTTCCTTAGTGGCAGATAAATTATGGATTGTCCACAGCAATGAATAAATACAGTTTACAAATACACTGGCATATCAGTCCTTTGTTCTTAATTCAAAAATGTCTGACCTTTTTTCTGGCATGACCCTTTTCTTTTCAACCCAACAATGGACCTTGTCAAAATAAACTTTTAAAAGCTGTTATGTACCGTATCTCACTCGTGTCATAGGTTCCTCAGGCTACTCCTAGAGTTACTGTTCTGAACAGAAAATAGGCCCAGAGAAAAATTAAGCTGCAAAATCAAGCACTCCAAAGTCAGCAAATGACAGAGTCATTGCCAGAAACAAGGGGCAAGATGCCTGGGAGCCTTAATTTGCCCTTGCTCTGAGTGTATGCATTATGGTCATTTTTTTTAGTTAGAGGATCACATCCTACCCCCCTCAAGGCTGCTCCCTGATGTAGTTAAAAAGAAGAATCAACACACTTTTACTGAGCAACTACTCAATACTCTGTTTTCTTCTCAGCATTTGAAATATAGTCTGAGGCCTTCTATACTACGCACTGCTCAAGTATTTCTATAAAGATGGACTCCTCTGTTTCCTCGTGTGATATTCCATAAGGGTCATTATTTTATCAACTGAGTGTCTTACAAACACTGTCCTCAAAATACATCCTTAAAAATGTATAAAAGCAATACCTCATGATTTGAGATGGAAGAATTCAGGCACAGAAAAACAAAATAATAATAATAATAATCATCATCATCATCATCTTCAAAATGAGTGGACGCCAAACAAACACCTAACAGCATTTTTTCCAGACTAGGTAGCCTTACATAGTATTTTTATTATAGATTAAAAGTTACCATGAATTCAATTGCGCCTGAGAGCTCATAGCACTTCTGCAAGTCAAATTCCAGGTTCTTAAGTTGAACCAAAAAAAAATACAAATAGTGACTACCTACAGGAATTCTGATTTTAAGTGAATCACCATAAGAAACCTGGGAAAGGTCAGAACCCAGTCCAGTTCTCAACACAACACTGAGCTGTACTCTATAATTAAATTCTAAAATAGAGTCATTGATATGGCTGGTAGTCCCAAGCTTCTCAAATATATACTTGGATGAAAAATGTAGGTCACCATACTAAAAATAAGAGGATTACACATGAAGGGCTGAAATTTTGTTACAGGGGAAGGACAGAGGGGAAAAACACATGACACAACCAAAACCAAACCACACAACACAGAAAACCAGAATCACATGTACCAAAACCCACAACCTGAAAGCAATTTTGCATCTCAAAAATACCATGCCGACCTAATCAAGGAGAATGGAAAATGATGCCACATTTGAAACTCCATAATACTATGTAGGCCAGATTCTAATAACCCAAAACCTGATAAAAAACCCACTCTCATAGGAAGCCGCAAAGCAATTAGGGATTTTTGGCCAATGCAATGTTTTTTCAGTATATGTACAGTTTGGGTTATGATGAGTACTATGGACATACACCTGAGATACAAAAATGTAGTAGATATAAAAATATGACTTTTGCAGAATGTTGTGAAAAACTTACGCCAGAAGAGCTCTAGATGTAACTAGCACACACTAAAAGATAAATACCAGTCAAAAGTTATTAAAATCTAATGGCAGATGTCTGTGCAATCCAGTTCTGATACTGTAACAGAAGCTCTGTGCTGCTAATGGTTTCAGAGACAAAGGTAATCAATAAAAAGCTGAAAGATGTTATTATTATTTCATTAATTTACAGAATTTTACAAAATATTTTTACTAGATAAAACTACAGTAAAATCTTCTATGTTAATTCCAATCAGTTTGTGATTTTTGTACTGTACCCACATACCACACACAAATGCCAAAGGGCATAGCAGAATTCCTCAAACTAAAAAAAATATATTAAATGAAATTAAGACTGAGAGTATAGACCTATGTATAAACCGTGCACGTATACACATTTTTATTATAGAGGTACACCTGTAAAACACGTTACCAACCCAGGAAGTCAGGATCAATTTTAAAACAATGCAGAAATACACCCCACCCCCAAACAAGGAAGTGGAATAATCATCAGAACAAAACTAGCACAAAAAGTAGTGTCTTCTCTACCCCATGACGTCTTTAAATGAAGGATGGATATCCTTCCAGCAAATGCACGTTAGCTAAGCACAAACTGCATTTTGGTCAGATAAATCAAAAGGTTCATTACCAGGAGAACTGGATGAAATATAAAGACCTGTAAGGTAATGTAAATCTAAAGGATGGCAGACTAGATGATGTAATGGTCCCTTCTAGCCACAAACACTATCAAGAAGTACACCAAAAGAAACCATGCAATAAACATACCATTGTAATAATTAAATCATGCCCACACTTACTAACCTAAAGAGTCCCTCACTACCTTCTTTGCCAGAGGGAAAGACCACCTTTGGAGGTGTTATCAACAAGGTAGGATAGCAAAACACATCCTCCTTTCTTATTCCTTATATTCAAATACAATTTGCCATGTACTTAAGCATATTTACCCTTTCATCTTAGTCTCCCTCACACACAGTGCTCTTTAAAAAACCAATCAACCAACCAAACCATGAGCAGGTTTAGGGTTTATTTTAATTACTTTCTAAATTAAAATATATTCTATCAACAAGCAGCTCAATCTAGTATGTAAACCACGGATATTTACCAAAACAGTAACTGTCTCTCACAGCTCCTAAAGCAAAGTCACATTACCCTTAAAGAACACAAGAGCACAGCACCTTTGCAGCATGCAAAGAAAACTGAATTCAAATTTATATAACCATTTTGAAATACATTTATTCTTGATGGTATTCTCTGTGGTACATAGTATTATGTCACTATCTCTTGCAAAGACACTTACACTTCTGAAAAATAAAGTGATCACTTTAAAGAGTTATCATTAGGCCTAAAAAGCATTTAAAGTACTTGTGGCCAGGTTCAGAAATGTATTTAAGGTGTCTCTGAAATTCTACTGATTCCAGCAGGAAGCTAGGTATCTAAATATCTCTGTGGACTAGAGTCTGCTTGTATCCTATTCCCATATAGACCAATTTTATTATGAGAAAGATGTAACAATCTATTTTTGTTGCTATATAAAAGCAAAGTAAATAACAGTAGTTTGATTTAAGAGACTATTTCTTTCAAATAAAAATCTTATTAATACATCAGAACCAGGAGTTTACATATCTGAAGTTACCAGAAGGACACTCAATTATGCTAAAATTACGTACAAACATCCTGTTTAGGCCAAGTGGATGACATGTATTTGCTGAAAACAAACTCGCCGATTCCTCTATCCTCTACAGAACTCAATACCATTAAATCAAAGCAGAGGGGAGAAACATCAACAAAAGTCTACACGATACTGCTTAACCACCTTTTAAATCAAATTTTAACTGCATGTTATACATGCAAGTTCAGAGAGCTCTTGCAGTCCCCTCAAACCAAAACCAAGGCAGCTGGGAGGCATGTGTCTCAGTCACACACAAAAGCGTACCCTGCAAAGTATTGCTTATCTCTGCACAACTCCTATACAAGGAGAAGAAAAAACAGGTAGCAATATAAATTCCAATAAATCACTCTGTACAAGTCAGCTGCAATAGTTACTGTCTCCAGTCTCAGATCCAGTCTTTGTAACTGCCACAGAATCCCTTGGCCAAGCAGGACAGGCAATTACAGAGTTCTCTCACATATTTTCGAATAAATTAGAGTATATACAAAACAACATCCAAAAGCATACATAGACCTTTTCAAGAAAGAGGCAGATATGGCCTACTGATAAGATTTTAATCAACCACTTCAAAGTATCTCAGTAATTATTTTGCTAGTCAAGCTAAAAACAAACAAACAACATTTTGGGAACAAAAACATGATGAAAAATCAAAACCATTGCATTTGGCATATAATTTCCATATGGGGGGAGGGAGGAGGAGTCTATTCAAGAAAGTATCACACTTTCACTTGGATTATATTTCTTTGTTTGTCGTCTGCACTTCTAAGATTTTGTGCACGTTCTCTTTCCACTCAGGCTGGGATGACAGGCCTAAATTAAGGAAGCATGATATTGGGGCTCCCAGTTTTCAAAAATCCTTTTTAAAGTTTCAAACTCATTATCTGCCTCCATTTAACAGAATTAAAGCAAGATAAATTAAGGAAAACATGCAAAAGCACATTACTTACATTTTACAGTAAATATTACTTGTGTATTTTCACGTCACTCAGAAACAATCTGGTACAGTATCCATATACATACCAAAAAAAAAAAAAAATCACTCAAAATCCTCTAGTGGTCATTCCACCACACAAGCAAGGTGAAGAAGAGATGAAACAAAGTTCAACCATTTTATTTTCATCTTGGACATTCTAAGGACCAGAGTGCACATGGTCACGCTGTCCATCTACTTTCTTTTCCAGCTTCTCTCCTTGACTTCCAAAAGACTAAGACAAACCTTCCACCCGATTTTGGCAAAGTATAAAGGACTAAAGGGTATCTAAAAGCTTATTTCTTCTAACTAAAACCAAAAGGTAGAGGTTACAAAAAATTAGGACTCCACTAAAGCAGCAGCAGTTGCCAATAGTTATCTTCTGTACTGAAGATACTGTGGGAAGGAGAATAACGGTATTGGGGGCAGGTATTGTATCTGAGGGTTCTCCAAAGAACTCAGGGTATGATATTTTTATGAAGAGGAGATGCAGTTATTTTTAAAGGCTTTTATAGATGATGCAAAAAAAACCAAAAACATTACTACTTCCCCTTATAAAGATCCACTTGTTAAACAAAAGTGCCTGGAAATACTTGGGTTCTACATACAAAAGCAAAATGTATCTTGGGATGTGTATCAAAATTAAGTCTAGTTTGCTCCGCTGCCTTCTTGACAGCATAACTGTTTCTCATATGCAAACCCTAGTTGTTCAGAGTTTCTTTACCCTACAACAAAAGGGCATCAAAAGGTTACAAACTTAACCTCCTTAAACACCTGTTTATATCTTCAGCAGTCAATACAAATTTCACAATGCTCTGTCTTCTATCTGCAATGAGCAAACTGGAACCAAAGTCAAAACTGTATTGTAACTCTCAATAGTCATAATATGTTTTCATCTGTACATTTTAATACTAAAAAGCAGAAAGATCTTAAAAAGCTACTTTGAGAATTAGTCAATTCTGGTATCTATATTCATTTTTTAGTCAGCAGGGGAACCGCATGCCTGGCTAAGGCACTATCATCGTGTTGAAAAGCAGGAAAGATTGTTTCCACACTTAAGCTAGAAGTCACAAGTACTGTTTACAAAACCCCATTAACATTTTTGTTCATTTAGTTCAACAGTCAGCCAAAGGGTAGAGCTTATGAAAGACAGAGGAAAAAATAGATCCTAATTTGTCTAAATGCTTAGTTTTAATCTCAAAAGGGAAAAACATAATAGGAAATGCCATCAATTCCTATAAGAAAGCCTTCAATTTTTAAATCACTAGCAATAACACCACAACTGTGTTTTTCCTCTGACTACTGCAAATTTTTCAAACATGATGCTTGTTACATCCTGCAACTGGCCTTTCTTGTTAACAAAACTGAAAGAGTAACAGTAACATAAAGAACAGCTCACTGTCTGAACAATCAACACAACTCTCAAAAATGAGGTTAAACTGTATCTCCAGGCAGCTGTCAATAAAGAAGGCAAGGCACATAATCCTATCCCAAAATGGTATGAATATTGAAGTCTGGTTTAAATCACAAAATACATCGTACTTCCTATTTAAGTTGCATACTTATAAATTATTAGGTCATCATTGCATTTGTTTGGATTTTACCATTCTCAGACGGGATCTTGATGAAAAAGGAAACTGTTTCATGTAGGCAAACATCTGCTTATACAGGAAAATGCATTTCCAGTATTTTTATTAAATGAACTCTGAAAATTACTATAATCCATGTAGATCACCCCTTAACTAATAACATATTGTTAAATTTTTTCTACTAATAATTACGTTAAAAACATACAGTAATTAACATTTTTTCTTTCAATAGGTCAAAGACAAAAGTTATCATCTTTGCTTAAAAAAAACAACAAACACCCAAGCCCAATACCCCACCCAAAAAAATCCCCAGCAAAACAAACAAGTAAAAACCACCAAAAGAAAACACCTTCTTGGACGAAATACTTCTTCAGAGTGTATGTGTTATAAGCAATGAAAATCCACATTGACAAGTAAAAAAAAGGAAGGTAAAATAATTTTGTTTATTGTGAAACTTAGGAAATAAGTTTATGTATTCTGCTGCATTTCTGATAAGTCTGATTTAACATAATTCCTTGCACTGCAAGGAGGGAGGAAACCAATTTTGATGACACAGCTAAATTTATGAAACATAAAACTGTGCCAAAACAGGCCACTCTTTACTTACTCTGTGGAAATAACTGACATAACCAAAAAATAATTTGGACTAATTTTTACTTTGACAAGGGTTACTCACATCTATGCTGACCATAACAAACAAAACCATTTGCTTTCCCATGTAAGCAACTACCCAAGAGCAGATTTTAATAATTACAGCGTTCAGAAGAACCCCTGGATTTGGACACCTGCACTCTCAAAAACAGCTCTAAAAATTACAACTGCTTCACAAAATGGTTTTACTCACTTCTCCATCTTCAACTAGACTTGCTTTAAGGTCCTTCAGTCTCCTGACTATGCACTACCAATTAACTTAGGACAGGACTCCACAAACAGATGTCAGGTTCTACAGACAGCAGTCAAAAAAAATAGCACAAAATTACTTTTCTTTCACATTCAAAAGGTAAGCTTTAGACCCTTACAGTCAAATTCTCAAAGAACACTGTACCATCTATAAACATATCCACAAATACATAGAATGTCTAAAGGTATTTCCTGTGTACCTTTCCATGAGTTTGCAGAAGGCATTTTACAAATCCTTCTTCTTCTATAAATGTCTAAATCTCAGCAGGCTTCTGGCAGGCCACCAGAAGTAAACCAGCGAGCAAATAGCAAGACAGCTAGGGGCTATATGTACAAAGCCTCGGGCAACTGAGTATTTCTTCCTGCGTATACACAAGACCAAAACCTCCTGCTGTTACTGCCATCACACATGACAAAAGGCAAGTTGGAGAAAGTGCATTTGTGACATAGGATGTCTAGTGGCCGTCACTCAATGCCAACACACCAAAAATCTGTAGGAAGTAGATTTAGTGCTACTACTGACCAAAGAGGAAGTGGGAAGAGGAGATACTGCTCAGTTTTAGTCACACTAAGCCTCAGTTGACAGTTAGATGTTCATAAGAAAACATCAGATAAAGAGGCTGAGACATCAATTTACACACCAGAGGTCAAGATTTGCACAGGCAGATGTATCTGAATTGCCAACACAAAGATGACAGTGAGCTTTATGTTACTCTGTGCTCTGTGCCTTCCATGACTATATTTACTTCTAATTGTCTCTGTCTAATTACTAATAACTTGGTTGCTCTGTCCACGTTTAGAAAGGAACTGTTCTTGTAGTCCTCCCCACCCCCCTTATCTTTGGATAATCTCATTCATTAAAAAAAAAATTGAAAACAGTGTGAATAGCGACATCAAAAGCTACTGGCAAGATAGACAAAACAGTTCTGAGATTTTTTAATTTTACTTATTTTAGTGGCCTCTGCCTAGAAACATTTTAAAAGAGGCATAGTGGAAATGGAAGAATAATTCCATGTATGCTGCTTGTATTGTAAACAGTTTGCATCAAAAAATAAAACCTATCTGAGAAGCCAACCTATTTTTCCACTGGCAAGGAAGTTGGGTATTTGCAAAGGAGATTTTACAGCCGATTTAGTATGATCCTCATGACCTGCTAGAAAGGAAGACCCAGATCTATTTAAACAATATCCATACAACATAATCTTGCTCAGCTAGCCAAGATCCAAAGTACAAGATCTCCTCAAACCCCAAATGCAACACATACAAGACACATTAACAATCCATTTTGCAAAAGATATCCAAAGCTAAGTTTGCTTTAGATTTCCAGAATACTCTGCAGGTACTCATTCTGTTTCATTTCAAAGTCTTCTTAAGTGCATACAAAAACCCCAGAGTTATACAAGATAAATCCTTGAATTGAACTGTCTGGCACTTTGCTGCATTAAATTGGCAACAAATTAGTAGACAACAAATCCCAAAGAAAAACCTGCAAGAACATTTAATTTGCACTTGCATTTGTTAACTTGGGAAAAGCAGGGAAAGAAAATCCATGGACTCTGCAGCAGCACTTTCACTAAGTTAGAAAAAAGATCAGAAGTACTTTAATTTGCACTTTTTAGATATTGAGAGAAGACTAGACTGCAGATGAGTATCAGAAAAAGCTTTTGCATCCAAAAAAAAAATATTTGGCAACATACAGAAGTGTAGGATAATGCAAAACATTTAAAGTTAGAAAAGATCCACACAGGATTTCAAAAGAAGGCAAGAACAGACAACATGGGATGAATTAATAAACTTCCTCACCAAAAAGTTCACGTTTCTGCCTTGAATATGCCAGCAATCACTCAGTGTAAACCTGACCAACAACTTAAAGGTTCCAATGATAAACTATAAAAAACCAACCACCAAAAAACTAATATATTGTCAGTTTCATAACCTCCTGTCTTATATCAAAGGAGTCCTATTTTCACAAAATTCTACAATTGATAATACTTATGGAAATATTTTATATCTTTCTATGGGAATGAAACTGGCTACTACCCAAGTAATGTTATACTTTCTCTTTCACAAGAATATAGGAACTATAATTATACGGAATTTTTTTTTTAAATGAATGCTTTAGAAAACACAAAACAGCCTAGTGATACTCACTCCCCAGACTCAAACTATGTGCTATGACAAATCTCACACACAAAATACAAGTATCTCAAGGGCTGTCAAACCAGGAAGATAAAATAAGTACTCCGGTGACTACATTTTTGATCTAAAATAACATAGTTCTGTCATTATGAGATGACACAGAAGCAGCAGATTATTGAATTAATTTTACCAATCACACTATACACACCTAAAACAGGGACTAAATTTAACATAAATCAGAGTGAAAACACAGTTAACAAAGGAGAATAAATAAAGTGGACTTGAAGTGTAGCTAAAGCAAGTGCTCTAAATCACAGGCCAGTCAGAGCTATGGTGATTTAAATCTCACATTACAAAAAAAAGCAGAATATATTAAGAATTAGGTTTTTACAAACAGCTGTCTACTGGTTTAAAGGCACTCAGATACCTAGGTCTCTTTAAGATAGGGAGTTTTCATCTAGTCTGAAGTTATATACCTTAAAACACCTACCTAGAATAAAGACTATGACATCATTTTCTGTCAATCAAAATTAAATATTATAAATAAGGGGTTTTTTTAATCTACTTCATAGCTAATTTTTTTCTCAGCTATACTTAATATTTACAAATATTTTCATTTTTTCAATCTATGACTAAATATCCCTAGATTAACAGAAAATTAAATTGCCTCCTGTCAAAAATTTGAACACATTAAGATATTTTGAAATAGTTAATAGAAAAAAATATACATTATGTTCTTTATAAGTACACACAAACTTAGTACAACCATAACTATGAATTTAGAAACCAACCACCAGGAGTAATTTATAAAGAAAACAAGTTTTATATTTTTCCTCTGTATGTTACTTATTTTCTGATCTTTGTGTTACACACCATTCCTTGTTACTTAATATTACAGGTTCAGAAAATGTATCTTTATCAGCAGACTCACGCGGAAGAAAGATGGCTGGAGAACTATGGCGCTATCCCTTCTATTTGCTAATTCTCAAATACACCCAAGTGGTAATTACAGTATCAATTTGAATTACATTTATCAGAAAAAACGACAACTTCTGGAAGGACCCAGCTGAAGAAGGTCATGGTAACACCAAGCACCGATCGATTTGTTTAGCATCACACAACAGTATGTTCCTGTTTCTACGCATTAACTCAGTAAAGTCTACAATCAACTATGCTACCAAATCTGAAAACAGGTAACTTTAGTTACCTTAATTTTTTGCATTTACCACAGTATGTCAGACTTTAAAAATAAAAAAAACACAACAAAACCAAACCAACAACAAAAAAACCACCCAAAAAACCCCAATAAAACCCAAAAACCCGGGAGAAAGATTAAATTAGTTGCAAAGTCCCAGTGTTAGGAGCCAAGTTAGGCCTAAAAGGTAACATATAGAGCTCACATGCAGTTAAGAGAATGCCTCAAAAGCAGTACGTTTAATAGGCATGTAATGAAGTTGGGTGGGAATATATATAACTGAACATAGACCCTACAGCTAGCCTTTTTTCCTACTCCAGCAGAAGCACAGTTAGTGCATTAGCACAGAGTGGGAATATGATACCAGGCGGTTATGACCCATTCCTATACCACAAAATTTTAACATTCACCTATAAAAGCTTTACAGTTTGAAACTTCTGTTCCGCACAATTCCCATACAGTTCCTTTAACATCAAATATTACTCATTTTGCGTAATGTAAAACTCTGTATTACAGCCACAAAGTAACAGAAGCACATACAGACTAAAATAGTTTGGTATCCACTTGTTCAAAGAGACTCTCTCCTTTGTAATGAATCACCACACCTGGGGTCACACAGATGGAGATACAGGAGCTGAAACCCTGTTACCACTCCAGTTGAGAGGGTTACAGGACGCTCTTCATAAAGGATTAAAGTCATGGTCAAGTCTGGTCTGTACGAACTAGCTCATTTGCAATATATTCTGAAGCTAAGCACAGCTTTCTCCTGTGCTAACGAAGGAAGAGATAAAAAAGTAGGGCTGAGTGGCAGGAGGGCAGGATTCCACACATTGGTAAACAACTTACAAGTTAACTTTCAAACAGAGCAGGTGGGCTGTTTGCTTATTAAGCACTGAAGAGACACTACAGTAATGAGTGAGAACACCAAGCTACAACAGAGAAATAAGATCTCAAAGATGTGCAAAACAGGTCCAGAGCTGGCTAACTATTTAAATTACTTATTAGAACACTCAGATTAAGCCTAGTATTTACAGCCATGCCACAAGATCCAAAAGTGTTCTCTCACTGTCAAATTGTTCCCATACCAATTTATGAGGTTATTTCCCATAAAAACTTTGACAATTTGTCCTAGATGTATTTCAACAGTTTGAGAGAAGCAAACTCCCCTCCACTTGCCATTGTGGACCAATCTATTGAGCTTCCAGTCAATTCAGGACCATTCTGGCAATTTGTTTGCCAATGCTTTTGTTACTTGTCTTCGTCTATCTCAAAGTTACCTTGTTAAATTGAAGTTTTCATTACTCATTCCAATTACAAGGTTAACACTAGACAGGTAAACCTGCCCAGACATGTCCAAAAAATTGTAACTACTAGTTCATTAAAATTCAGACATTTAGTAAAGCAAACAGCAAGAATGTATTCCATGAGTATTTATTTTATGTAGGCCAAAACAAACATTCATGTTTTCTTACTAACACTTTTTAATATATCTTTCACCAATGCTACTGAAACTCACTGGAAAGTCATAATACATACTGTAATTTAGAAATTCACATATTTAGACCTCAATGTATCACATGAAACATCTAAGTGCTTTGAAAGTTTTGCAAGTTTCACATCCTACCTTTGATTTCAGTTCAATATATTTAAGATGCCGGACCACACCATTTCTAATAAGATGATAAGATGTATCAGCTTCTCCTGAAGGCCTGAGGCCAATGGCCCTTTCCATGGTATATGTCAAGACAGTTGGTACGTGTACATACTACAACTCCAGCGCTTCCTGGAGAACATACCCTATCTGAGAAATCAGGTAGGTAGGAGCTAAACACCTACCACTCCTGATTACTCAGTCCAATCTATCTCCAGCTATCAAAGAAGCTGTGGGCATCAGCAAGCTGTTCCCATCTGCTATTTTTCTTCAAGATGGAATAAAGGGACGCAACTCTTCCTTATTACAACAAGATACATATCATAGATATTATCCTCTTCTGAAAAAACGATGCCCAGGAGTACAGTACTATTTGTTTCCAAAGAGTCCTCAGGCTTTGCAAGAGATGGACTGATGAATTGCCTTAGTAGGCAATAAGCAAATTGTATGTTTGCTGGTGGAGTATGATTTTTCCTACTAGCAACAAAATATATTTATAACTATCTGATTAACATGAACACAGAAAGAGAACATGCTTTATAATAAAAATCTATTATTTTTTTTTTAATGCAGTAGGACTAGAAAATACCATCTGGTCAATTTGGTAACCTGCTAAATTTTTCATTAATTACCTGTCCTAAGACATCAGTGAATATTTACTTTGATTTCCTCCGACATTAATAGTCTACTATGACAACTCTAAACTCTAGATTGTAGCTTCCTTTTAAAACTCACTTAAGAGTGTCACCAATAACCCTCCTCTTTTTGAAAGTTTGAAACTCCTTTCTAGTATCACCTCTACACAGCAATAGTTAAAATGCATAAAGTATCTGACATAATTACATTCTACTCAACACATAGTACACTCCTTCCCCTCCCCACTCAAGAAAAATAACAGTTTCAACTAATATCCTTCTACCATTTCATAGATACATTCCTGAATAATGGTAGCGGAACCATCTTTGGAAGTTACCTTTTACCAAGGAAAGACCAGGGAAGGCAGCATCTTTCATTACATTGCCCTTGTACAATCAAGATTATAAGGAAGGAGACAGAGTTTGCCAATAAAATCAACAGAAAAACCACGTATTCAAGTAATCAAACATATGTCAGGTCCACAGTAACAGTTTACACTGACACTAGCAGCATTTAGCAATTTTTTTTTTTTTTTNTAACATGTTTGGAAGAGATGACAGGCAATAGTTAAGATTTCACTTCATAAAAATCATCATTCAAGTGTGTGAAAACAATCTCACCTAATCTGGTCTCTGCGTGGATTCTTAATGCCGTATTTGTCATAGTTCAGTGCTGCTGAAAGAGAAGTCCACTTGTCCTCAACAGATTTCTCTTTACAGATTTTTTTATTGTTGTTTTGCACAACACAGAGCACAGACAATTTGTTGAATTGCTATCCTGCTTTTAACCAAGCAATGCTGCAAGGAGAAATGTGCTATTTGACTAGGTTAGTCCTACTAGGGGAGTACAAACCAAAAACAATTTCTGAAGAATAATTTAAAGCATGAGCATGTGAAAAAAAAAAGTTTGAAGAACAAAATTGGGAGGATACCATCTTAAAATACAGTGCATTCCAAAAGATATTTTTGTCTGTAATAAACAAGACCTTAAAGTTGGCCTTCAATTAGTAGTGTGAATTATACTACAAACCACATTTCTAGAACACAAGTACATTTCAGATACTTCTCAGGAAAGGATGTTGTAAGTTTGCCCTCAGTCAAAAAGAAAAAGAGTAAATGTATTACTGGGGCTGCACCTGTCAGTGGCCACTTTCTCCTTTGCAAAGATTCCACTCTACGGGTATACCTTTATCAAACTGGTGCCATAGTTGTGTTCACAAACATAATATGAGATCAAAAGAAACAGATACAGATGACCAGATTCAAGCTCTCCCAGATGCGAGCCTCTCAAAGTAAGTCACAGGTAGTACTAAAATTTAATTGGTGTCTTACCATAAGAATAAGACAGTGCCTTTAAAACTCTGTTTTCATCAAATAAAGAAAAAGATTTGTTTGTGGATGATTCTTTTGCTTAGAGGAAATTCCAGTGGGACCTGCCAGAACAAGAGTAGATTGCATTCAGCTACCTTAGGGGGACATCCTCCTCATTCATTGCCACAGCTGCTGAAATCCTCTCAGTGTCCTGAGGGTCCTTGCTTTAAATCATAGAGGTCAGTGGCACAATATTATATAGGAAGGGTCAGTAGTTCTGAAACGCATTCACTCCCATGGCTCAGAAAGACTGCTGGACACAGTGACCTTCAGAATGAGGTTCATCTTTTTTCCCAGGCTTTGTGCAAGAAAAATAAACTTGACATGGCAGGGAGCCTTGATAACCAGCTGAGGAAGCAGCCAGTGCCAATCTTATTGCCAACCACAGTGTAATAACGTAATAATAAATAATAACAAACAGCAAAGCAAAAGTAGTTTTGCTTTCCATCCTGCCAGCTCTTTAGTATTAACTAGTTTTTGTGCCAGCTGATCAACACAGCTGAGGAAAATCTGTACTGAAGCAAAAATTATCACCCAGCATTGTCTGTCACACACATGCACTGACCTCTGAGTTGCCTGTAGTCTGATCAACACCTGGCCCTTTTTTAAGTAACACATACAGTTAAACACTACTTTGAGTTATTTATACTTTTTTCATGCATACTAGACCAATGCAGTCACTGGAGAACCAAGCTGATATCCTCAATTTCCTCCACCAGCAAATGAACTTTACTCCACTTCAGTCAACACAGCTCTCAGAAAGTGGAGTCATCTTACAAACTGAAAATAAATTTAGAACCATAATGTATGACCAAAGCTGAAGCAGCAGTAAGTTTCCTGCACCTTCAGAACAAAAACTATTTAATACTTAACGCTAACATATAAAAAGCAAAAATGAAAGCTGATTGGCAGTCAGAATTAGAACACAAAAAGTAAGTTGGAAGTAATTACAACAAATAATAATAAAGTAGATTCTGAAGGTCTACAATACAAAAAATAAAAACAGCCAATATAGGGCTGGTATGCCTAATTACCAGACTATCTGCAGTACATTATCTTGGAAAGAGTAGTGCCCTAAGCATTAAAAGATTGCTCTTTTGCAAATGTAAAGAAAGCCCACATAAAATGGTCACAAAATGAAAATTGTCTGCATTAAATACTATCACACCATGGACTCTGCCAACCAAAATTTGCTTAAATTAAGACCCAGGCAGTTTCATCAGTCACTTTGCTATTCCACAAGTTTGATTATTGACATGGGCCTAAATCAAATAGCTCCCCTTATACAACTTGCTTAGAACTCTAACTGAAAAACAAAATTAGTATGTAGGGTTACAAAGTGTTTTTTTCTTATAGCAGTTGTTACACAAGCAACTTAGATCACCTTAATGAAGTATTCTGTACAATGTATTATGTACCACGACAAAGTCAGATTATATATCAAGCCACGTTGTTTTATATAGCAGAGCAGTAACCCCTCCATGAAGAAGTATTTCCATCGAGGCCTGGCTGTCCAATTCTACTTACTCCCAGTTGTACCTTGCTGCCTGCAAAGAGCATCTCCTAGCCTTCCCCAATTTCTTCCAGTCACCCACACTGCAAGCACTGTGAAAGATAACTCAACAGTGGCAAACAAGTGTTACCTGAACAGCCAGATGCCTTCCTCCATAAAAACACACAGCGCAGCACCTCTTCTTTTCTAGTACTCCCACTGTCTATCGCGCTTCCCTCCTCAATTAGAGGAGCATATTAAAACAAAAGCAACTTTGAGACTTACCTGTAAGACTTGTGGAAACGAGAAGAAAGCACCACCGCTACAAAACGAATGATGCCCCTTGCCTTTAGCTGTCCTATCCCTGCAACAAGTTCAAAAGCTGTCCTGAGCAGGAGAAAGAGGTAGCGCCGCCCCTTACGGCTCTCTGAAAATTGTCCCCAGAACACAATGATAAAGAGCAAGCAAGTACAAGGTATTTGGGAAGAGGAGGGGAGACACTGATTTGTGAGGGAGTGTGTGGAAAAGAACAGAAATAGTGCCTGGTCTGGAACTTATTAATCTAGTAACTGCGCACAGAAAAACTATGCTAAAACAAACTGCAAGATCACTACTTTCAAGATCGCCAACATGAAAAAAAAATGCCAGCATGTCTGTAGAAATTAGATTTGACACCCTTCTGCTAGGATCTCCTTCCCCTGTCATATACCGTATGACAGAGCTTTTAGTTTCAAGGCCCCCACCTTCTGAGGAGCCCTGCTTTACTTCAAGCTGTGGGTGGGACTGTTCTGGAGATGAACTGGCGTTTAAGTGAACAAAACCTTTGTGTAATAACAATGTGCAGAACAGGAGATTGCAGCAACTGGAAGATGTGTGGTGAACAAAGCAGTTTCACTGTTTCTTCACTTATGCCGCCAGGTGAAAGCAGCCCCACAGAGCAGAGCTTAGCTCCCCAAAACAGTTGTGCTACCAAACTCCTGAGTAGGCTGGCATTGCTCAAAACTGTAATTTCAGTGAAAGAGTTCTGCCATGCCCACAGAGAGGCATGCCTAGCATAGGCACAGGTTTCAGAGATTTTACTTGATAAAAATCAAGTTCTTGGCATACACGAAAGACGCAAGCTTGGGCATATGTCAATACTGGACTTTTATGATGACAATTCAACATACACCTCTGAGAGACTGTCACACTCGCAGACTCCTGCCTACGTATAACAAAGATTCAGAAAAACCCACTGTCTCTTCTATCTGTAACCTGCAAGCCTGTCTCCTGGGTCTTTGTCTCACCATCATGGCACTGGAAATAAAAAAAGAACGACTTTGGACAGAGCCACAGAGCTTCCCTATCATGAAAGATTAGCACAAGAGAAATCAGGAACACTAAGAAAAGAAAAAGGTATATCTGGACTGAAAAATACACAGAAATACTTTGAAACCTTAAAGCACTACTGGTGTTACTGTCCTTAACAGCTCTCTTTTCTCATCTGCTCTTAAAACAAATACATAAATAACTAAACTCCAAAAGGAGCCGGATAACAAAGATCTATGCTCCATGCTGTCATTCAGAGTTCTTAATTCTGTGCTGATAAACTAGAACTGCCAGTGTATCTCAGTGACCCACTTCAACATCTGATATTAATTGAAAACTATTTTCATGTTTATTTTTCACTTTCAGCCTCTGAAGTGAGAGAGATGTTGATAGGACACAACATGCATAAGCAACTTAAGTATCTTGCTATGCAGTCCAACCATCTACATTACTAGATACAATAACTGAAAAACCCAACACGTTATTACTAGCTTACTTACAGGTACTAACTCAACACAGACACAAAACAACTGTCCCTTGAGTAACTGAAATCAATTTCCAGAAGCAAATACTACAGCAGGTAGCACTCCTTACTTCCCCTCTCAACTCATGCATGCATTGAACAATCTTCTAAAATTGTCAGTCTCATCGTCATTCAGAATATGAAGGCAAGCATAGGGGGCCTAGGGATGCACTCATTCTGGATGAATAAATAACTATGCAACTCTTATCTGTAGGGATCAACTGCAGTGATGAGTTGCATGCTCCCTAAATCTTTGACCTTTACTATGCAGTCAGAAATAATACTTGTAATAAAGCACAAATTAAAGGTTACTTCAGTGACAGTGTTATTCAGTAACAGTGAATTACCTTTGCAACAAGCGTTGCTTCTTTTTTATTGAACTAAGAAGCAACAAACCCATGTTCTCCTTTCACAAATGCTATTTCTTTGTTGCAACAGCAAGGGTTAGTGCCAACAATTGTTTAAAAAAAGTTTCAGAACAGAAAATAAACTTACTTTTGCCAAGAACAGTCAACCATTGGGTAATACTGCACCTCCAGACTATCATGTAGCAACTTTAACTGTTGGTTAAAGTTTTCTAGGGTGCAATAATGGAAAGGTATGTGCATTGGGAAGGGCATGTTTACCTTTCAGTCGAGCTGGATGTCAGCCCACAACCGTTTCACGCACTGGGATACAAGCATGTCAGTTGTTTTTCTCGTATCAGACTGTTTTGATTTTCACATTCATAGGCAATTGCCTGTTTCTCAAACTCCTCTTGAGTATGAGCCAAGTAAAAAAGCAAAATTATTTTATCCCACCCAATCACTGTACCTTTTCCTCTGAAATGTCCCCAGCACACTACTTCTGATATACTCAAGTACTAGAAATGAGATTTCAGCTTCCAGGGACTAGCATTAAAAAACAATGCACAGTGCAGCCTGATCCTAAAAGCATTTGGAGTTCATTGCATTACAGAAAAAAAACCACCCATATTTTACTCTGAAGATGAATACTGACATCAGTGATGAGAAGTCTCAGAGCCTCCCCAGCTCAAGGTAAAGAGGAGCCTTCTGAGCTCAGTGTCTTGTAAAAGAAGAATTATTATCCTTTCAAGGTCTTATATTGAATTAGATTCATCTCTGTCATATTTCAGTCCCCAACTTCTTCCCCGTCTTCTGCTATATAGACAATTCCTTCTGCTCTGATTAGCTTTAGGTGTCTTACTTAACAAAATCATTTTAAAGGTCAATTCTTTTATCACACTCTGAATAGAGACATCTACTCCAACTGCCTCTTGCATGCAGGCTGTTCAGTTTTCTATTAACTGCTTTATGATTCTTCCTTCATCCTCCTAAGCGGAAACTTTCAACATTTACAATACCAAACAAACCAACAAAATAAAAAAACCATCCAAGTAGGCAGCTGAATGGGACTGTGAAGAAACAGGCAATTTCCCTGGGTTATTTGCTATCTCAGCTGAAGCATAGGAGAAATGGCAAGGATTGAGAATACTGCTTTGCTGATTTGGTTTAGCATATTTTGAGCTAACTCAGCTGTTCTTATACAAATCAAGGTGAAGAAACATTCATACAGCTTTTCCATAGGCTCTGCTATCAAATGCAATACAATACATTGGCTCTGCAGTCTGGATACAGGGAACAAGTATCCAGGAAGAATTGTTTCAGTTACCACCTCTGTGTTGTGTTACAGAATAGGATATAGTGTCTTTGGAAAAAAAAACCCAAACCACATAGCAAAAAAATAAGACATGAACAACTAAGGAGCACTTAATAATGTGTTATTTGAAAGATGCTGCAGTTCAACTTCTGTAAACTACAATCCAGTTACTTCAGAATTAAATTTGGTTAAGAAGTCAAAACTCTTAACCAAATTCTCATTAAGGTTCTCATTAAGCAACTAAATCATAATTCAGGTAAGCCTAAAGATGTTCTGTTTGCACCCTCAAAGATGCCAAACAACAAACTGAGACTGTCGAAAGTTTTCCCAAGGTGGGATACAATTTCAAATCATAGCTAAGATGATCTGACAATCTCCTCCCTCTCACTTCCCTGCTTCCTCCTCGCGCTAGTAATAATATTTTTCTGAACTTTTGGGGATTCAGCTCTGGGATCCAAAGCAGCAGAAACTTTTTCTTCATGTGAGTAGAAGGGAAGGATAAGCTTTCTGCAGGAAGTGGTTCTCAACTGGGTGGGGAAAACAGCAGAGTCAGACAAAAGAAGTAACATCTGAGGCCTGGGAAAAGGGAAGAGGTGGGTCCATCCTTTTCAGCAGCCTACAACCATCAGATTCACCTCACTGTAACTAGGCATGCTAAACAGGCAAATCAATGTTTACAGGGAGTTTGGATTAATCTGACATATTTAGGATGTTTTCCCTTCCCCAAAGATAACAAATCCAGCTTTAGTAGCTTTACAGACAAACCATTTCATCCTTTACATCTAGGAGTCCGGAAGCTGGAATGTGCTATCCGTTAAGGTACAAGCATCGGTGTGAAGCTAGTATTGTCACATAGCAGACTCAAGGAGAAAGTCGAACCTGCAGGATCAAAGCAACTTTTTGACCTGGCTCAAGCGCAGAAGACAGACCCCATGATTTTATATATCTGCACACTGATATAGGTAAATACAATGTGGATCTGGGGGAAAAAAATGTACTCTTATCCCTTATGACTATGGAAAC
The DNA here is from genome assembly GCA_013398295.1 of Chionis minor. NCBI lineage: Eukaryota > Metazoa > Chordata > Aves > Charadriiformes > Chionidae > Chionis > Chionis minor. The sequence goes on from VZSF01004749.1 coordinate 56,643, forward strand.
AGGGAAACTAAGTCTTTCAACTTCATCTTTACTGCCTCCCCACCCCTTCTATAGCAACAGTGCTTTTAGTCTATCAAAAGTGAGCAAGTGGCTAGGAAGATTACATGGAAGGAAAGAAAAGTTCACAGAATTTAAGTGAGACACAGATAAACTGATGAACACACCACACTGCTAGAACAACTGTATACAGAGACACTCTTCTGGATGAAATTGATTTTATTTAAACTTAATGCTGTTTTTCACATGGTAAGAAAAAAAATACTAACTATAGTTCAGCAAAAGCCAGTAGAGGGCAAAGCTCGGTGAGGAATAGCAGGTAAGTGAAAGAAAACAGAAACAGAACCTCCAAGAAGTCTTGTAAAATGCACTTTGACCTGAGAAAGTCATATTCAAAGGTAAGAAAAGGGGACAGAAGGAACAGATATGGCTATTTCACTTGCAAATTTTTAAGTTTTGTCAGACTGAGACTTTCAGTTCAGATCCTACAACCAGATAAAACTGAAGTTCTCATAAAATACGCATGTAATACATGTGTCATTAAAACTATCTCACTAGATATACCTATTACTGTCTTACTGGAAGAAGTTCTCAGATTTTCACAGATAACACAGAATGGCTGAGGTGGGATGGGATCTCTGGAGATCATCCAGTCCAAGCCCCCAGTTCAAAGGAGGGTCAGCTAAAGGAGACTGATCAGGTCTACACATGGTTGGTTTTCAGTATGTCCGTAGATTCTCTGGGCAACCTTTGCCAGTGTTTGATCATCCTTACAGCAAAAAACCCCAAACCAGCAAGCAAACAACAATAACAAAAGCCAACCCCCCTTTTTTCTTACATTTAAATGGTATTTCATTTTGTGTCCATTGCATCCTGTCCTGTCATTGGGCAACACTGACAAGAGTCCAGGGGTTTTTTTTGTTTGGTTGTTGTTGTTGGTTTTGTTGGTTTTTTTGGTTTGTTTTTTTTTAACTCCCCCTCCCCAGTCAGGTACTTACTTTAAAATTCCTCCCCGAGACTTCTCTTCTCCAGGCTAATTCACTGAGGCAAACCAGAAGCGACCATGCTCTTTACACAGTGCACTCCAATCTTTTACATCACACCATACAACACATTTCATCTACCAGTCTGCTCAGACTAATGACAAAGTTTACTTGGCTGTTTCCACCCCAATGTCTGTCCAGCACTGGAAAGATTTCAAGTCATGCTGAATGATACCGTATCCAAAGTTGTATTTTTTCACCATATGGAAGTGTTATGAGCTTCAGCTCTAAAGAAACCACATTCACAAGAAGCAGGTTTATTACAGAAATGCAATACTGATGAGAGAGAAACCACTGTTATTCTAGCTTTTACTTTTCTTCTTAGTGTTTTTAACTACTTCCAAATTAGGATAAATTATAACTCTTCCACATTCTAATTCAACACTAGAAAGCCCTTTTTGCTAAAACCCGCCAGTATTTACTAAGGAACACGCATAGATAGTAGTGCTATGAAAACCCACACTCTGAGCACAAACAACCATGCCAGCAAAATTTAAGTACAGGTTGGTCTGACACTTGCTTGTACCCTGAAACATGGAATTTATAACCAGTGGGATATCTAACAAGTGTGCTGAACACACAAGACCAGGACCGCATTTTCCTGATAACCAGACAGCTCAAAAAAAAGAGGGTACACGAAATTTATCACAATCAGAAACCAAAGTTTTGTATTTGTACTCCTTTTCCTAGCAGAGGAAAAAGCTTCCGATCCCTGCCAATGTTATTTACATTCATAACTTCTAGTAAGGTACTGAGTGTTTATGCTACAATAATAACAAATTCTACTATATCTGTTCCTCACTCTTAAAAACTAATATGTATTGATCATATGTATAAGAAATGTATACTAAACCCCACACATTTATTTCATACATTCACTCAATGTCAGTCAGGCAATGTAACAGTATTATCTTGCACTTAAACTATAATATGAAATTCACAAACTGCAGATTTTATGTACATCAACTTCTGAGTTCAGGTGCTCAGTTTTCAGTTTAACTCTCAGTATTCTATTTAATCTCTGTTTTGAAAAGTACTTTTTAAAAAATAATAGTAAAATTTTAAAAAGAAGTTTAACTGGAAGTACTTATTGCAGTAAGCAACTTAAGGGGACAGCAGGAGTAGAAAAACATAAAACAAAACCAGCTGTGATCTCATTAGCCAAGCTTATGTAAGACCTCATTAGCCACCATCCCACAGTAACATGAATAAACCCTACAGACACCGATGAAAAGGAAGTGATCAGGGATACAAAAGCAGAACAATCATATAGCACTACAGCATGCTGTCAACTTAGTAGTTAAAGTTCTGGAATGCAATTGGGTAAGATGTCCACTAATACACACTGCAGAAAGACCATGATCCCGGCTTCACAAAAACAAAGCCCCTTTTGCCCCGTAACTGCAGTATGAAGAGGAGTTTGAATATGAACACATAAACCAGGGTGATGGACAGGGTGTTGGTTACACAAACTCCAAAACACTTCAAGTTCATTCCCTAATACTTCCGCAATGTCAGAAATATGAACAGGTGGTGGGTTTTTTTTTCCCTTTGGCTTTTATGCACAGGCTTCACCTTGATTTCTTGATTTTAGTCTTTTTCTTCAGTTTCTATGAAGTTTAACCACTTTACAGTTTTTGTATTAAGTTCTGGGAAAAACGGTCTGGAATTATATAAAGTTTAATAAACTTTGGTAGTTCCAGCTGAGTTCAAGGGATTTTCCCCTTTTCTAGCAGCTTTACCAAATGAAAGACAAGCAACATTGATGTGTACAAACCTTTACTGGCACCCTGGAACTTATGTGATCATCAGCTACTGCAGCCTTGCTTAGAAGGACCATCAATCAGGGTAAACAAAAACTTCCTAGCTAACCTGGTTATGACATTTTAAGCAATTTTTCAAAATGTCCCAGTATTTTAAGCCAGTGGTTTTTTTAACTGGGTTATTTTGAAATAATCATGCAGCTTAGAAAGTTAAAAATACTCTTAGCTTTCTCCTCTTCTGCAGTCGTCTTCACTTTCTCATTAATTAGTTCATGTTTAGATGTTACAACTAATAGTTTAGTGCTGCACTAGAATGGAAAGATTGTTTCCAGTAGAAACTTTGTTTTATTTTTGCTTTTAACTACTTCAAAGCTATAACTTAGTTGTTAAAAGTTAATTTATATATTTGATGTCCAGTTGAAATTTCAGTATTTCAGTTTCTACTGAATCTACAAATAAGCCCAGATATTTTTTTAATAAAATATTTTTTCCAGCCAAAAAAAAAAACCCCACGAACATAACTGTTTGGTTCAAGTTATGCAAAGCCTAATGTTTTCTCTTTTCTTTCTAAAGGAAGATAATTTCTCAGTCATCCAGATCCACTGATAAACTTTGTTTTACATGAAATGCCATTTACAAAATAATAATGCAACACAGCTATGACAAAAATTAATTTTTTTGTATCATTAGTCCAAATTTAAACATGAGTAAAAACAACACCTTACATGAATCTAAACATGTAACATGATTCCTGAGAAACTGACTTGAGAAAACATCAGGGAAAAAACATCTTTCTTTCAAACAAGGTATGAAAATTTCTGCAGGGCTGATGTGAGAAGAGTCACAGAGACAGTCACACAACAACACCAGTCTTCCAAGAAGAACTAACAGAAATTAGTTTTTCAACAGTGTAAATCTATTTAACATGACTCTCTCTACACCAGTCTCCAGAGGGATACACTTTGTACTTTTGGCATAGGTTCAGATAAAGGTGCGACAGTACCTACTCAGGGAAAGACAAAACAAAACAGGCATACTATGCAGATTACATTAACAATAGAAACCTCAAACTGTTGAGTGATAAATTAAGTTACATTTTATCAAACAACTGCCACAAAATTACAAGTCTAACCTCACATTCTGGAGGCTGAACATGTGCAGAAGTATTATGCATCAGCATTTGTAAGTATTTGAAGACATTTATACAGGTAAGAATAATGAAACTTTTAAAATTACCATTTTTCCCCACTTTAGAAGGGATATCAAATATCCCAGGTGAGAATTTATACATGTCTACAAGAATCATGATGAGCTACGATGAGTGCAGAACTCCCCCCTACCCCACCCCAGCAGGCTGTGATGGAATTTCCCCTCTTTCTCCAAGGGGTCTAGGTGACATCAGGAAAAGCAGACCACAAGTGTTCACATTTCACTCTGAAGATGCACGTATTTCAATGGTTCAAAGCTACAGAGTGTTTTCTCAAGGTCCTGAGAAGACATGGTATTTGAAAAGCCAACATCCCTTCTTACTCCCTATTATCATTTCTCTCCACCACCACAAAGAAAAGGTGGAAATATAAGTAGAACTATAGGTGAGAAAGGAGTAAATTAAAAGACCAAAGATTATGTTCAAAACTTGTCTTCTCCACGAAACAGTACATAAAGGTCATCAACTAAGCTGAATACAAAAAAACCCTCAAACAATCAAAAACCCACAAACCCAAAAACCAAACAAAAAAACCCCCACCCTCTGGAAAAAAGAAAAAAGAAAAGTTTTAACATTTCTTTTGGAAAAAGGGAGTGTTACAAAAACCACAAAAGGCCTCTGCAGTTTCAGAGGAACTAAAGAAGGTATGACTTCCAAAACCAAGAGAGGTTATCCTTCTGTTATCCTCACAGAATTTTACAGTGAAAAATGAAGCATTTAATCATTATCCATTTCCACATGAATAGACCTAGCCTTGAAAAGTAGAGGTGCATGACCTATTATCAAATGCTATTAGTGCATTTCTGGGTAAAAGGTTTTCCACTTATACAATTAATTCAAAGCAGGTTTAAAAGTTTAAACTGGTATACCTGCTCAGTGAAGTGCTACTTTAAGAGGGTAGCACAAAACTATTCCCTTCTAGCCAGGGAGAAACTTTAGCAGACATACTTGCACAGATCACTGGGAAATTCATCTCTTCAAAGAGATGAATTAAGTAAACTATATTGTGACCAAGGAAAGGAAAGTCTCTTGTCAAGGAAAAAAGTATTAGATATACTTTGTAACGGCAAGATATTTGACTCCAACAGCTAACAATTCCAGGGTAATTTAGGTGCAAAGAATAAACACCACCTGGCTGGAAGGCATACCATCCCTTAGGAATTTGCCGTATCATTTGGTATATCTACATAAACTCAGTACAAAAAGTAAACCCAAAAGATTAGTTACTGTATTCCAGGTCTTTTTCACTGAGTTATCAGAGATGTGTAATATGGCAAAATGAGAAACAGAAGTATTGCTCTGGATTAATTTTGATGACAATTGTTTTAGGAAACAAAGAAAATGAGAAAAAAATACCTACTCATCACTGCATCCACCTGTGTCTCTACACACTATAGGTAGCTACTGCCTTCCATGTAGAAAATGATGCAGTTTTCTGTTGAACAATCATTTCAGTTTATAAGCCATGATTTTTGCTTTAAAATCCATTTTGACATCTTCAGCAGGAGATGTCCTACAAGTTTATAGCAGCCTTCAACATCTGAAGTCAGATTGGTAGCACTTCCTCCTAAGGAACTCGCAGTTTAAGGACATGGTCATCAAGAGATGCAAGTAACCTACTCATCTTAAGAGCAGAAGAAGAAAGATAAAGGAGGTTATTAAATGAAGAACATTCCACCTACTTGGAATACAACCTCACACTAAGAATCCACCTCTTGCAAGAGCAGAAAACATTTGGCGTAAGATGAAGATGACTGTTGATAGCACAGTGAAAATGCTCAGCTTAGTGACATCAATGTTTACACATAGAGGTTTGTCACAGCGAGCAGTAAGTTACACCACTTTGCCATATCCTGTGCTATAGAAGTTCAATACTGAACAATCTACACTGCATCAGAAAGCATGACTCATGAATGTCCTCCAGTCACACTGGCTTTCAAAGTAGGAGGCATGGAGCAGGTTGCCAGCAACTGCAAGAGCAGACAGAAAGCAATGATTTGTACACACATATGCGCATAGACAGTCCCAGTTTAAATAATTTTCCAACATCCACCTTTTGAAAGATAGTGCAGTTACACAAATGCTCACAAATAGTCAAGTTTTAACTGGCTAAAAAAAATAAGAAATAAAATATTTCAAGTTTGTTGAAACCAGTGCAAGTGTCAAATGGTATCAGAAGTGATAGGGCTCTGACTCACGTTTACAGAGAAAAGAGCTGCTTCAGCCCTTCCAGCATCCTACCATCTGCTCCAACCTTCTTCCAGAGCCACTCACCCTGCAACTGAGTTGACAGAAGAAAACATGACTGTGCCTGATTCAATTCAGTTCAGTCGGCAGCTTCAGTGAAACCCATCTTTTACAGGAAGTTTAATTTGCCTGCCTGAACTGAAGCAGCTCAGGTGCAGACACGTTCCCTCCTGCTACCTGCACAGTGAAGTCCAAGAAGGGAGGGAGCTGGCAGACAGGGGCAGTGTTAACCCGCAGCAGCAAAGTAGCCAAGCTCATCTACCACCACTCTGGAACTCGTGAAGCTTGTGCATCCATACCAGACTTGACATTTAACAACAAGATGTCTGTTTTATGTATCCTGCTGTGTTAAATATGTCATTCAGCCTCTATTTTGCTTTCCTGTAACCTGCAAAAACAGTATCCCCCCAAATAACCATAGGCATAAAGGCTTCTTTTCTCATTTAAGTATGTATACCTAACTGAATAAAAGCAGCAAGTATGAAGTGCCTTAGTTTTGCCTCTCTTTACTGCACCAGTAAAGGATTTTACATATATGTAAATACAGTGTTTGAACTGGCTAGGTACAGCAGTGAGATCTGCCCTTCAGTTACGGATGCTGTCTCTGCTCTGGGGAAAGGAATTTGTTTTCCAAGCTTTTCATGCAGCTACTTTTACATGAACACTGAATAGTTTGAAAAACATATGTATGTCTGTGAAATGGGGCAAGGCAAAGGAAAAAACGTAAGCTCAACACAAAGCCAAATTTGCAAGAAAAAAAAAAAAAGAAACGCAGCTAAATATCACAAGGTCAGAGTTAGGAAATATATTTCCAAGATAAAATAACATAATCAAATTTTAAAGGCAAAGTGAGTAATTTGTGGTTCCTCTTCTTGAGCATTTTAAAATAGGGACCATTTTTAAGAATACTTCAAGGATAGCACCCCTTTTGGAAACCAAAAGGGCTTGCAATAATTCATGTTACATTTAATAGACAAGTTACAGAAATAAAAACGCCTGTTATTTGCATTCTCTTCCTTTGGAAGAGGAGGGAGGCAGGAATTACATATACTTCACCTGTTTGAAAGCTTATGGTTTGTTGCTGTGTTTCTTTTAAGCAAATGCCTGACTTACCTCTTTGAAAATGAAAAAGAACAGCGAAATGATAAAAGGAAGAATAGGTGATGTACTTGGAATATGTGAGAGATAAAAGTCAACAGAGATAAAGGAATAAAACCAGCTGAAAGTAGGAGCTGGAAAAAGTAGGCAGGAAAAAGCACAGAAGCATGAATGTGAAGAAACAAAGATTACAAAGGCATGGTTCAATGTCAAAAGCTATACAGGTCAAGGTGCGTGACATGTGTTTGCTTTTGGAGAGCTAGGATTTGTCGATTCGGAGAAATGTATTTCTCCCCTAGAGAGCATTCCAAACTATGTGAGATACAGCTCTGGATGAATGGGTGTCAAGAGTAAAATAAAAGGAAGGGAGGGAAAATCATGTTAGAGGAACAAACAAAGGCAAAAGGATAAAGGCCAAGTGTTTATGCTAGCACAGTGCTTGTCCAGGAATTAGCTGTCAAAGTCATCTCTTTCCTACTCCCCTCTCTTCACTGCCTGCAAACAGGGAATGACTCCGAACATGAGTACCTATTTTCCTGTTTCCAGAACCTGGGGGAACAAAATAATTTATTTCAATTGTAGCAAAAAGACCAAACAATTCCAAGAACATATAGGATATCTTCCTCTTCAGCTTGACCTTACGGTTCAGACACACTAGGCACATGCCCATTTAAAAATCACTTTGCCCTATGTGTACGCAAAGGACTAAAACACATTTCTGTCATAGTCTCTAACTAGCAGCATCATAACCAAATCAGCCAAATAATGGAAGTGACTCTAATAACTCAAGGCATTATCAACTGATCAATAAATAGTAATTTCAGACTACTGCAAAGAGATACAATTAGAAACTGCTTCAAAGTAACACTATTTAGAATCATAGAATCATAAAATCACTTGGGTTGGAAGAGACCTTCAAGATCATCAAGTCCAACCATAAACCTACACTGCCAAAACCACCCCTAAACCAGTCCCCTCAGTCCCTAATCAGCCCCCCCTTTTCTTTGTAACATTAAAAATCTTACACGGTTCAAACAACCCAAACATGCTGAACACCATTCTCATAGTCTTAAGGTTTGTTTTCTAATTAGCCTTCAGAGGATGAGTAATAATTTTCCAGTGCAAGTGCTTTTTAAAGACCAAAATCTACCTTATTATTATAAAATGAAATATCCTTGCCACCCTCTACTTTGATTCTCCTTAAAAGGAGAGCGCAAGTGATACAAGAATGACTGACGACCAGTACACAAACACGGAATTTACATAGTTACATAAAGCCAAAGATTTTTCCCTGCTTCAAGACTTCCAGTTGGAATAAGCACCAAGAATATATCAAAATACTGTAGCTTGACTAAAAATGTTGTCCATTGTATACGGTTACACTGCAAACAAGCTCAAAGAGACCACAGAAGTTGTAGTGTTCAACTCTGGTAGAGCACATAACTCATGGTAGTAATGAAATCAGCAGGTGATGAACAGCTAGCAGCTCATCCTGCTTTTAACACTTCTGAATCATGCAGCTGCAGAGAATAATTGTCTCTGAAGGATCAAAGTATTGAAGTGTACAAATAAACTGTCAATAGCAGCTTAATATATAAGTTTTACAATCATGATTATAAAACACACACTTTTGATCCTTCGTTTACATTCTGGTATTTGTGGGAAGTCCAGCACTTGCCTTCAGAGGCTGTGCTGAAGGTGATGAGACCGTGCACAGATGCAAGTGTCAGCCCACACAGAAAAGCTTTCCAAAATCAGGCCTAATCATGGCAAACAGAATAGAGTAGCACCCAGTCCTGATGCAATACTATCAGGTCACGCCTTTAATACCTCTTTAAAACCAGAAAAGTAAACACACTTGCAGTGCATGGATACCATCATTGACTGTGCTATGTCAACTACTCAAAGGATGTTCAAGCAGCTTCACAACGTCTGCAGATTTACAATTAATAAATCCCTCTAAAGTAATCTGGAGTCCACTAACGACAATTCATCTGCTGAGCTCACATATATATTTAGCCACTGGTTAACCTGCTGAGCATTTTTACCTTCTTTACTGCTATCAGTATATTAAGATGGTCTACATTTAACTGGCACAATTTAAGGTTTGCTAATGTCACTATCATAATCTTTGAAGATGCCAAGTAGTGAACGACCTTTGTTGTGCAACTGTATCACTTAGCAAAGCAAACAGAATTTCTGGAGGCAGCATTGATTCTTATTCTACTTATTCAAGAAAATAGTATGAGCTCTATATGTATTTTGACGAATTTTTTTCCTGCCTCAAACCACAAATCAAGATACAATAGTTTAAAACAGGTAACGTAGCATTAACCATTTAAAAAGAATTCAATCATTACTATAGCAAGTGTTTCGGCAGCGCAAGCACCTTCGTACTCGGTGCTTTAAAAAAAAAGTTGAACTGTATCGTTCATATGAAGTGTCTAATTTTTTATTGTCATGCATAGTTAATTTAACCACTCCAACATAAGTGCAAAAGTCAGTATATTTGATTTCCTCCCACTGTGTGTTTACTTCATATAGATGAAAAGGATTCCTGAAGATTCAGAGCAACAGATGAAAAAAGCCCCAGGAGGACACCAGAAGCCCACTTAAAAAAAAAAAAAAATCCAAAACTCCAGAACAGACATAGCTTAAACTAAGATCAAACTCACATACAAGTTTTCATCACAAACAGAAAGTAATGCTGTTACCTAGTGGTGGAAAGCTAGGTACATGCAAAATTGTACAGGTCTTTTTTTGTGTTTCGTTTTTACTGACTTGGAATTCTTATCTACAAGCTATTAAATGACTTCAAGAAAAAAAAGAAAAAGGCCTAATTCATAAACTGATGAAAGATATCGCTTTTCTTGCATTCAGTTCTGCAACAAAGGGTCAGTATTTTTGCACCTGCCAGTTTTGATTCTCAGCCGAGTAATTGATCGATGAGAAGCTACATCATTTCCTGACCATCCCAAACCTGCTCTTTTACACTCCTCTTGCAACATCAGCAAGAGCTGGAAACCTGTGGTATGAAAGCACTACAACCTAAATCCCGAAACATCGGTGTTCCACAGAGTATGATAACCAAACCAGGATGTCCCTCGGCATCTTATCAGATCACATTTTCAATTATATAAACCAACATTAACTGAATTCAGTCAGCACTCTCTGTGACATCTGGATAAACACGTTTACTTTGCTTTCAGCCAGAAAATAAATAACGAGAGGAAGAGAAGAAAGATATGAAGATTTTAATGTCACTTACTCAAACGCAAAGAAGAGTCCACTGGTGACCAAGATGAGAACAAGAGTCAGGTAGAAGACTCCAGTCTGTCGAGCCATCATGATCCTCCCATTGCAGAAGAATTTGTTTCTTCCAGGAAAAACCTCCCATTTTCTCTTGGGAGCCGATTTCTTTTTCTTATGGGGAGACTCCATGGGAGACGAAGAGCTGTGTGTGCTGATCTGACTGTATTCACAGTCTTTCATGGGCCCACTACCACCTCCAGGAGTCATCAAGAGAGAGTAGAATGTGGGGAGAACCCCACCAAAAATATATACAATATAAGTAGGTGCAAATATTCTTCTGACCAAGATAACCCTCTCCACCAGCGCCAGTTAATAAAAAAGCAAATAAAACGATGAAAAGTCTGCTACCAGACTAGCAATAGGTGTATCATGCAAACACCAGTTAACTCTTCAGAAACCAAAGCTGTCACATCAGAAACGCTTGAGAGGGATCCTTCCTTCCTCCACCAGTTACAAAACCACCATGTAGGACAATCCTTTTTAAAACAACTTATCGCAAAACAAGACACACACACAAAAAAAAAGTAATTATAAAGCAGTTAGGCTGTCCAAAAAAAAAAAAAAAAAATAGTCTTTTTTTTCAAGTTTATTTTCAAATGGGAGGTGTTTTTTTTCCTCCTTCCTACACACACCCTGAGAGATCTCTCTGAGGGTCAGAAGGTTGGTCAAGGCAAGGTTCAGCAATCGAGTCTATCATTCATAGAGATTTGTTATAATCCTCCTCTGCGCAGCAGATTTCACTGCTAAAAATGACCATTCCTAAAACGTTCCCTCAAGAGACGCGCGTAACAAATCATTCAGAGAAAAAAAAAAATCAACACACACCAAAAAAAAAAACAACAACCAAAACCCAAAACACCAAGAAAGAAACGAGGCTGCAACTCCAGCTTCCGAGAAACACTTCCAGCTCTCTTCTTCCTGAAGCTGCAATTCAGCGGGAAGCGGCCGCCGCTCGGCGCGGACCGTGGGGCACAGGGCTCCCCTCGGGCCCTTCTCCCCTGTCACGACTCCGCCGACAGGGATTCTCCCGAGCCCGAGGCAGCCCGGGGCAGGGCCGGTAGCCGACAGACACCAGCGTCTCGGGAGCAGGTCCTCATTCTCCCTCCCGCCCCCGCCCCCCCTCCCCGCCTCGCCGTACCGCTCCCCCGCCTCACGCCCCGCGCCCCGGGCGGCGCCGCCGCCGCGCTTAACCCCCGCCTCTCGCTACACAACAGGTCCCCGCCGCCGCCTCATGCTCCCCGAGCGCCTCGGCCCCGCGGAGGGGGGTTCTGGGGGGAAGATCGG
>VZSF01004749.1:69650-89637 GCA_013398295.1 Chionis minor
TGGGCGCGGCGGCGGCGGCCGGCGTTTATGTCCGGGCTTGTATTTCGGTCAGGCCTGAGGGAAGGGGCCGCTCCCCCTGGTCCGGCGTCTCCGCGCCTCCCCGCTTACCCCGCGTAACCGTCCCGCCTCCCCGACGTCCGCCACCGCCGCGGCGAGACGGGCCCGCAGGCCGCCGTCCCCGCTGCTGCTCACGCGTGCGAACGCTTCGCAGCTTCAGCAGCGGCGGCCGTGCGCTGCATTACGTTGGTGGAAGAAACGGGCTCGTCCACCGCACGCTGAGGTGTTTGTGCAGACCCCGTACTCTGTCCTGGCTTCATGAGGGGCGTCCCAGAAGGGTAATGAGCCACAAAGGAAAAGCTTTTCCAGAAACCCAATCCTGCGTCGCGCCCTTCTTGCACGGTGCCGCCCCAGTGCGAGATGGCACCAGCCCCAGGGTCACCTCTGGGAAGCCCAGCGAGGGAGGCTTCCCCCAGCTGAGGCAGAACCACTCTCGAGCTGCTTCTGCCTTGTGTGTTCTCCGTGAACTGCTAGAGAGAGGCACGCACGCACAGTGCTAACGAGGGTGTCCCTTCGACGCACCTTTTGCAAAGGTTTGCAGCTCACTAGCGGAGCTGTGTAGCCTACAGAGGATGGACTAGTTTGGGACACACAGTAGGTAGGAATCCATCCCTAGCTTCAAAACACCACAGAAGCATGCTGATCAGATTTCCAGATAAAGCGAGATGTTAGAATCAGCCCGCAACGCTCATGGTTTAACGTCATAGGAGACACCAAAAAGCAGCCTGAGGATGCAGCTGAATTCTCATACATAGGCAATGTGTTTTCTGTTTTCATAATTCCACTTCTAATTTTGGAATGGAATATTTATCCCTTTAATTTAATATGATAAGCTAATTCTTTATCCACAAACAGTGCCTGATAACAAAGGAACCGTGGAACAGATTGACCAGAACTGGATACACCCCTTTCTTTGGAGGAAATTAATTTGGTAACCAAATTATACAGAGTAGCCTGGTGGACGCGCTCCTGGTGAGTCTATGATCCACTTTGTTGATACACAGGAATCATTTGGGAAATGTTAATCCTACATGGGAAAACTATGGAGAGGTGTCTCTCTCTGCAAGGTGTAAAGGAGTAGTCTTTTGGCAAGTGGGCTGGAGGTTGTAAAACCAGTTTCTGATGTCATCTCTCGTACAAGTGTGTTGACATCCTTTTTTCCACTTGTAATAGATGCTGCATTATTCCTTCCCATCGCCTCCTCCTATAGTGCCTATTGTCAACAGTTTGTCTGCTATCTCATAACTTAGATATCACAGCATTTTTTATTTTTTGAAATGTTCTTTATAAACAGCTAATAACTGTTCTTTCTAACTTCATGAATGTCAGCAGAAGGCTGCTGACAGAAATTTTGTGGTTCGCTGACAAGCATTTTTAGTGTTCATCAGGTTTTTATTAACATATTACTGGAGATCTGTCTTCAGTGCTTTGACAATATTAATGACTGTATGATGTCAAATGGTGCTATTCTCTCCTGAGATTATGAAATATTTTAGACATTTGCAAAGAGAGCAAACAGTTTATGTAAAAAATGTCATTGTTGGCTTATCTTCACAGGTAGCACTCAGACTAATTTCAGAAACACTCTTTGGAAGTAAAACAATTGTAAACAATACCAGCACCTCGTTTAAGCTGCTGTCTTACTCCACAGTATTTCCCTTGGGGTTTAAGATGTTATGGTTGGGAAGTGAACTTCAGTCATATTAACTGAGAGTAATACATAAGGGAATTTGAGGAGTGCCTGCAAAAATAATTCTAGAAGTCAAACCTGGAGAACAAACACACTTTTACTTTCAGTAGTGATTCTACTTTGATTCTGACAAGGTCATCCAGTGCCACGCATTGTACCTTTCACATGATAGCCTGTTCTAGTCGCTAATCAGTACCAGCATTGCATTGGAATTTAGAGTATTATTGACGTTCTTTTGCAAACGTTATGAACGCGTTAGCAACACCTCTTTAAAGCTGCTTTTAAAACAATTCAAAAACTCCCCTCCAAAAAAAGACTATGCAGCTAATATTTCACACAATTCAACATTATTACTGAAAGCATTTGTTATTGTTTATTTACAACAGTAATGAAAATTGGTTTGAGGCACTGAATAGGTTAAATCTTAAACACAGTAGGTAGGACAAATATTTTCTCTATAAAACTTTGTAGGATTGTGTGTTATGGTGTGTACTCTTCTGATTTCTTATGTGTGTGACAAAGGCTGATCTTGTGCAATAGATAAATACGTTGCAGCAACATTACTAGTTAAAAAAAAATACTATCTTTCTCTTAGGAAAATGCTAATGAAAGAGCTGTTGCCAATGAAAGTCGCTACCTCTTACCCTGTCTGCAGTGCGGAGGTGTCATAAGGGCAGGTCTTAAAACAACAGGGAAGCTAATTTGCTGAGATGATGTGTCACCTTACATGTATAGAACATCTGTTACCATGCTTCATGACAGAATCTGCTGGACTATGCTGGAAGCATTATCAAACAAAGTATTCAAGTGAATAAATAAATACAGATTAGCAAACTGTAGCCTTTTGGACATACCTGTACTGCACACATCCTACACTGCCAAACCAATTGCTTTTTACTTCCAACCAAAAAAGGTGGCTGAAGTGGCAGATATTGAACTGAAAGTTCTGATATTCTTATAGGTGGAAAGAAAGCTAGGCACTGCCATGGACACATTTTCTAAGCACAATTTCCACATGTTCCATAATGAATTTCGAAAAATAATTTTTAAAAAAAACCCAATAGTGATAATACCATTGTCATGCGAGATACTGAAAGTAGCCTTGCAGATCCAGACTTGCTGAATACTACAGTACATCGTACACGCCAGTTTACAATGTCAAGAGTTTTCTACAGTATACCTGCTTTCCTGACTAAATGTTTTTGTCCTTTTTCTCTGCTGTTTTTCAGAAGTAAACTCTTGTAACACTGCTTGGACAATATGTCATCATTTTAGAGTCCTACTAATACCAACTATTCATTTTGTGAAAGTACTTCATTTCCTTGAAAAAAGTTTGGGGTAAACTAGAAATATTACATTTCATAAAAGTTGGCAGGAAGAGAGAGTGAGAATGCACATCAGAATCACTCTCTAAGGAAACAAAAAAATAGATTTTCATTACAGCAATGTGATCGATTTAAGCAGGTACAAAAAGCTTTTAAGTCTCTTAAGTCTTGCTTTTGAAAGACCAAGATAACTAGTCATTTAGCCTTCGGACAAAGTGTAACATATACTACTTCTCTGCAGCAGGAGGCAAGAGAAAGTAAGAAAGGTTTTTCATGGCAAGCTCTGGAGACCAGAACCAGTTTTGTGTTTACGTTTATCCACTGCATGTTAAAACCATATCTCTTGATCAGGATGGCTTTTTTCTGTTTTGAAGCATTATAAACACAGTTGCTGATAATTTAAAAATCTGAAATGGCTTTATCATATAGAGTCGAAAATGTTTTTATAGTTTTTCAACTTATTACTTTAGCTTCTTACCATATAGCTTCATTGCTTTAGATAGAAATCAGGATCTATGGATATATTTATTTATTCCAGTATAATAAAATGAAAATTCTCCTTAAAAATGCAATCAAAATCCAGAAGATTAAGAATTCGGAATTGGCCATGCTTCCAAAGCTCAGGAGAGACTGCCTCAAAATCTTACAATTTTAACTGAAAAAATAAACACGAGCATTTTGCGAGGTCATCAGTGTGGTATTTTAACCCTATTTAACATTTCTTCTTGCTCTAGTTTGAGTGAAGGAAAGAAAACATTATTTCATTCTGGGAAACTGCCACAGAACGTGAGCCAACCAAAAGAAAGGGCCAGGAAAGTACAGTTGCATGAGGAAAAAAACCCAAATTTTCCAGTGGTATCAGTCTTGGAACATTCCCTCACGGGAGCCAGGAAATAACGTTCCTCAGTCTCACATCATGTATTAGAGCATACTGCTCAAATAGTGGAGTGAATTACAGTTTGTTTAATGTTTTGCTTCCCTGGGAAGAACCTTGTCTTCATCATTGCTTGATGCAGAACAGCATCATTTAATTGATACAGAAATTTCTGTATACTTCAGTGGAGGTCAGGCATCCGCATTACTGATTCTTGATTAACACAGGTCATACAGCTTTATCCTAATCCCATTTCACCAAACCAGTACTTTTTCTTCAGTAAACTTCCTCTTGAAAATCACTTTTTTTTTTTTTCACAATATGTACAGGAAATGAACTTAGCACTTCAGAGAAATAAAAATATGATCACAGGCCATACCCATCTGTACTCCTCACAGCACATCTGCTTTCCAATTTCTACGTGTCTCCATTGCTAAACTCCTTACTATTCAGCCAGGCCTCATTTTTTGTGTTCAGCACAATTAATATTAAAACAAGTGTCTGAATGGATGAAATGGAGCTGGATTTCCTTTCCCCATCACAACAACCTCACTTTCCCCCGTGGTCCGCGTGACACTCCCTGTGTGACAAGAGTGTGAGCATACTGTGGTGAACTGCGAGGTGCAACACATGCTGACCAGGGCCAGCTGGCTGACACCAAATGACCAAAAGTCAAGTGACAAAAGGTGGGTGAGTGGCTGAGCAGAGCTAGCAGCTCGCTAGCATCAAGGCAGGAAGGCATCCCTCCCCCTTTCCCACCCAAACTAGCAGTGAAGCATGGCAGTTGTCCTGTCCTCTCCGTTACTCAGACGCTTCCACCCTCTCCCTTGCCTTCTCTCCACTGCTCATTGGATGTGTTGCTGCGCTGTCTTAGTACAAAACTATCAGCAGAAACAGAAAAGTATTCACTTTTTTTTTTTCCCCCCCACCAAGTTAATTTTCTGTCACTGTCATGCTGAAATGACTCAGCAAAGGACATGACAAAGCATCCAGGACTGGTACAAGGGAGGGGCAGGAACACATTGCCCAGGGGAAGGGAAGTGAAAGAGGAAACTATTTTTCCTCCTTTTAAATATATGTAATATAAATTTAAATTGATGTAAAATAAGGGCAGAGGGTTAAGACTGCAGGCAGCGGTTACATTGGTCTAGGCTGCCACTGAACTTTAGGCTCAACCAGACGTGCTCATGGAGGCATCCCATAGGTGCAAGAGCCAGCAAAAAGTGCGAGGAGACAACACGGAGCTTGAAGACAGAAAAGGAAGGGCGAGCAGGACCTCCCCCTCTGGTAGCGGTGGACTCTTAGATTAGCTCAAGCCATCTCATTATGACTTGCTCAGGATGGTAGTACACAATGACTGAGTCCTTTCCACAGCGCTGGCGTTAATTTGTCTTTCTTCCATTGATTTTCAGGAAACTTTTAAGAATTTAATTATACTTGAAACTTGTACTCGCTTTCCTATTCAGCCAAGCAAGTTCCAAAGTCTTCCTTTGGGGTGAGAAGGAAAGTTCGACTGACACTTTAAACAATTGTGTAAGTCTATTCCCATAGGAAATGAAACAAAAAGCAATAAAATGCACACCTATAAATGGTCATGTAATTAAAGGGATACTGTTAACTGCAATTATTTTAATTAACCAATTAAAATAATGAAAATGTTTTGAGATAGAGTTCTTTAACTAAGATGTCCTGTGTAAAAGATTATCCCTTGTACAGGTGTTTCTTTTTTCCATCCAGTTTCCTACTTGGGGCTATAGATGGGAGTGGACTCCTGGTCGACAAAAGAATAACTGCAAGTATTCTCCAGTTTATCTCATACACAACCTTTTTTGCCCCTGCTCTGTGTATGTTTCCTAGCTGCCTCTTGCTTTCTCTTCTCTGCTGCCTCAGCAAACAGCTGCTCACAGTACTGTGGGAAAGTAGGAGTTTATGCTCCGCAGTGGAGTGCAGGAAAGTGATGCCATCCAGCTCATGCAGGAGCGTGACGCTCATTTTGAGAAAAGCCGCCTTTATAATTATAGTCGTGGGCTGTTTCACTGTTTTGGACTGACTGCACGCTTTGAGCATTTACAGCAGAACCGTCCATTGCTGTCAGCAGAACACATCCATGATGTGTGTTTATATGGATTGACACAAAATACATAATAGTTTTCCTGGAGGAATTAGGCAATTAGAGACTTCTGAAAACCCCAGAGGGGGGCTCTCTGCATCATTAAACACTTAACTAGGCCGTCTGAAAATGGAGCTAACTGCTTTTGAAAATCTCTTCAATGCTTCGTTGTCACAATTCAGCATCATTAATGGGGAAGATTTAGTATTATATCATTGTTTTTCTCTTGTTCCTTTCTTTTCTTTCCCAGACTCTTTTCCCTGCCTTCAACTTGGTTTTGTGTCTCTTCTACACCCACCCTCCCCCACTGCATATACTTTCTTTCAGCAAACAGCAATTTTGGTCTTGGGTTTCATACACCCACCCCACCCCCCCTTTCCCACCTTCCTACCATAAAATAATGAGCAGAAAGAATAAGGGAGAACAGGTCATTTTGCACCTCTCAGGGCTATTGTTTTCAGGACAATAAGCTGAGACTCAGGGGTGCAGCACTGTAAGGACTGAATTAATTTCAAATTTGGAAAGCATAGGTTCCTTCCCTTCCCCACCACCAAAACAGGATTAAAAAAATTATTTCATTTACTTGATAATTTATACTCTGCAGAATCTGAATATTCAATGAGCTCTGTATACAAAGGACTAGATATGACTCATGAATCATATGGCTGACAACACTGCGGTAGAGAAAGGAAGTCTGACAATCAACAGAAATGTGATACTGATCATATACAAGTGTGGTCAGAGGCATAAAACAAAAACATTTTTCTGCTATTTTTGTTCATTTATTTACTACAGTGATCATTCCTGTATTTCTGTGAACACGTACATGGATGGGCTTTGCTCTTCTCAGAAGCTTGCGGCCAACTAATATGTGTGTATGGCACCAGAGTTTTAGAAAGTACTTCTGCTACTACTTGATGTGACATCTTCTGATGGAAATGTGATTTTCACTTAATAAATGTATATTTCATATCACAGTAAATATAATGGTTCGCTTTTAAACATTCTCAAAAGTTTGCCTTCTTTAAATATGCCCAGGTGGGCTTCGTAAGACATTTCTCTAATTTTTTTCCCTGTAAGATTATTAGCCATTAATTATTTTAACCAAAAATTATTATTCAAAAAATTCAAGAATTTTTTATAAGAAAAGTTACGGGATTATCTGTATAGTTAAGAGAAGGTTTTGGCGAGGATTCTGAGAGTGACTTGTAAAGGCTTTGGAATAGATGCTTTTAGCACCAAAATAGGAGAATAAGTTTATAAATCTGAATTTTTGTAGAATTAGTTTATACTAATCTACTGGCATTCACGTAGATGAATTCAGATGAGCAAGCGGCAGTCTGCAGTATAACCACATCTTAAACCAATAAAACTGTAATGAGCAAATCCAGGAAATATATTCAGAATTCTAAAGAAAATTATTCATGCAATAAATGACATGCAAAGGTTAGTCTTGGAGGCATTATGAATTGGTATGTTTTATTTGATTAAAAGTAGTGTAGATACAGAATACTAGCACGAAAATAACAGAAAAAAAATCTTAACTTCAGAAAGAAATGAAGTTGGGAGAACAATATAAACTCAGACTTGATATAAAGACAATGAAAGTGTTTACCAGTAACTGCAGTTCCTACCCATGTAAAATCCATGTATTCATTTCTAGCACAGGTGTGTGTAAGCAGACATAGGAGAAATCTTTTCACTGTGACTGTAGTAGGGAGCACTCAGCCTGCCTTCCCTCCAGCTCAGAGCACACGGAGTGGGTGTCCTAATTCAGTTGCCTCTCAGCCGCAGAGCCTCAGGTGACCATCAGAAGGAAAGAGAGCAGGAGGGGAACACGTTTGTGAATATCTGAGCTTGAAGAGCTTCAGTGAGTAGTAAGTAGGCTTCCCTTTTAACTTTTAGATACAAAGATAGGTATTACATGTGGAAATTTATAAAGCGGGGTTACACATAGAAGAAGGAAGTTTCCAGATATCCATACTGAGAAACCTGACTCCTTCATGCAAACAGCATCATCCGTGGATGCTTCAAAGATGGTGAATACCCGGTAAAGTTGATGGATGAAGCTTCAGGTGGCTGCTCAGAGCTGAGGAGTGGGGGCAGAGGACATCAAGAGGGGAAAAATCTGGCACTCACTGCCCATGGGAGAAACTGCATGTGGATCTTTAGGGATACCTTACTCAGAAGAAACATAAGGGGAAATCATCTGTAAAAACTTGCATTTTTGCCACTTCCAAAGATAACTGCAACTAGGAAGGATTCATTCACAGAGAAATGCTAACAATAAGCAAATTAGTGGTAGCATGAAGGGGCAGTTCATGGGGATTTATGAGCACCCAATTTTTTGTGATTCTCATCCAGGCCAGCTGGTGCAGACTAGCTTTTGGTATGCAGGTCAAAGCTAGGGCTTTCCTACCAGACTAGCTTCATCCTTTCTTCACACTTACAGAAGCACATTTTAGTGCAAAATCAATCCCATGCTTTTTTTATCTGCATACCACAGCCCCAACTATATGCACTATGCACAGTGCTCTGCAGTTGCCTGCTCTAACCACAATACCTAACCACAACATGTTGTTCAGAATAAGCCTAGCACACATTGGTAACCTTTGCATAGCCTACGTGGCAAACACACCCCACCTGCCATTATTTTGCTTGCTGCAGCTGCCACTGTACCTGCTCCTTGTGCAACAGCTCAAGGAACCGTTACAGCATCTCAGGCCCCTTCTGAGCCTGCCCGGGCCAGGTAAGCCATCTCTAGATGTCACATCTCAACACCTTGCAGAAACCTCTAGACGTACATGAAATAGATTTCTTTCTCTTTTTTTTTTCCCCAATAACTTTTTTTTTCTGATTTCCAATACTTTATAACTTTGGAGGTTTTACATCTTGGAGACTAACATTCCCTGTGTCACCATGTTATGGTCTGTGTCTGAGATAATCAAGAATTCTTGGCTGCAGGAAGCCACCTGTGAGATGCCTGTCTCAGAGTTAGCACCTGCTATTCAGCACTAGCATTCTGGGCACCATGCATATTCAGGAGGCATCTGCTACAGATCAGCTTCAGCAAATCCAAGGTGGCTCTGTTTTTAGTTAAGATCTTCAAAGCCATTCTCCACAGCCTGGATCCCCATATAGTCTTCTTCAGCAACACCAAAAATATTGTCGGCTCTTTTCCCAGTGTGGACTCCCCCATTGCAGGGAACAATAGACAGGGTTTACGTTCCCACAGGCTGTGTCTACATGGTTCTTACAGCTGCACTACGAGAAAAACTATCAGTCATTGTCAACTCTCCACTATTCCAGAGTGGGTAGCTGGCACTCTCCACCCCTCTGCAGAACCTTGGCTTCTGCAAAGCATTCAGGCATTGCAGCTTTCTTATCTTGCAAGAAGTGCCCATACCCAGCCAAGCTGCGCACGTGCAGTGTTGGGAAGGATGGTGCACTCAGCTTGCTGACCACATGGCCTGCCAGGATACAGGGGATGCCAGTTTCCCATAGTCAGGGAGAATCCCTATGGCCTGATGCATCTCCCACCATCCCTTTATGAGGGGTTTGGTGAATCCTTCAGTGCGGATTAGCCCTGTAAGATTACATCTTTCAGCTTGTCTAGATGCATCTCAGCACTACCGCTGCCTCCAAGTGATCCTGAGCCCTGGAATGGCAGGCAAACGTGTGTTAGCAACAGCACAGCCTCACAAGCAGCACCTGGGTCTATAGGGCCAGAAGGGCACTACTTTAATGAATGTTCATTGAAACCAGCGCTCACAGGGCAGAATTTTTCTCTCCATACATCACCAAAAAAAGCACCAATTTCCTTCCTTCCTCTGCACCTCCTCAAGAAGACAAAAGCAAGAGTTTCCTCTTTATACAAAAAGACAAAAAAAACCCAAAACAAAACAATCACCCTGCTTCCTTTTCACGCCTCCTTCCAAAGTCACGAAAGGTACAAGTTTATCTCTCCTCTCCACCAGCCCACCCAAATCGTACAACTCTCCATCTTTTCAACACCTCATAAGCTTAACTCCTCTCCCGCCTCTGAGAAGCAGGCAGTCTGAGCAATGCTCTTTACAAAGGTCAGTGGTCAGGCCTGTGCCACGAAAGGCTCACACAAGAACAAACACCAAGCTCTTGGGCAGATTGACGGTATCTTGCTGCTTTGTTGCCTGCCCCATATCCCCTCCAGACAAAGGCAGCCCACAGTCCCTCTCCAAGAGGCCAGCTGTAGAGCTGAGATGAGGGAAGGGAATACTTGCCTTCCAAGACCTTACTCAAAATAGGCAGCAAGGAGAACATTTTAAATAAAAACATGTTGTAAAATATATGTAGTCTGTAGATAAAAATATTTCTTAGAAGAGTTTGCCAGAATTAACCCCTCAAATTAAATAAAACCAAGTGCTTACATATTAAGGCTTCATCTGGTGTTGCTTTGCAGACCACCTCAGTGGAGAAGCACTAAATTTGGCCACCATAAATAGGGGATGATCAGGCTGGAAATTGCTTGGGCTGGTTCTGTTGCTTCATGGGCTGACAGGGCATAGGGCTCCACTTTGGATGAGCTTTTAACAGGGGTGAGAGTTTGAGGGTGCCTGAACAGCTTTTGAAGAACCTGCAATAAAGCACTCTGACCCTGCTAGTGGGTGAGATGCTGGTGCACCTCCCACCTCCATCAAGACCCACCACCTCCTTAACAGCACTTATCTGTCACAGCTTGGCAACCTGCTCTGGGCAGCAAGCAGCTCAAGAACTTTGTACTGCTGCATGCAGGCATCTTGCCTGCAGTTTCTTCAGCAAGGAAATAACTCTCTTGTGCTAGGTAAGGATTTGAACCGAGTCTTTATTACAATAGCATGTTTTGAAAAAAAGGAAACTTTCATAAGATTGAATTTTCCACAGAGAAAGGAATTCACTGGTGTGACAAAGGATGTTGTCTAGATCTTGTAAAATTTAATTTAAAAAAAAAAAATAGCAAAATTTTTCTGATTTCTAAAAATCATTAAAATCGGAATACTTTTTTTGAGAATACTCTCTGAAAAGATACAATATTATCTTTTCAATATCGAATTAGAATGGGAATAATTTTTAATTGGTAAGGCTTTAAAATTTTGAATATTAACACATATTTTGCACCTTAATTAAAAAGTTACTACAATGTATAATTTTGTAAGTAAAAAGCAAAGTTCCTCCCATCCCTAGAAATGCCATTTAATTGCACTGTAGGATTCTTTATATAATAAACTATGTGAAATTCTTTGTATCAGGGGAATATACTACATTGTTTTTTTAACATTTGGGAAAGCAGGATTAATTGTATGGATCAACAAAGATCTTAAAATATTAGAAAGCTTAGCTCACTAGAGGAACACTGAGAAACTGTGCTTGTGGCTGCCGCTGTTTTGGAAGGCCTGCTGGATCCAGTGATGGAGGTGATGTACTGCTTGGAACAAAGACAAATTAGACCACCATGTACATCACAGGTGGCCATCATCTGCATGGCCAAGTGCCACTTTCGTACCTCCAAAGCATTTGCAGTCAGATCATCTTGCCACGTCTCTGCTCACCCAGGGGAATACATGCCGCAACCCTGGCATTTACAAAGTTAAGAATTAATCTTTTACTTACTGTCAAAGGCAAAATTAGGAAGACTTTTCAGTTGCTACTTCTTTCTTGCCCCTCTGGCTTCTTATCAGACAGGAGTACTCTTTTCTGTCAGTTCAAGGCATCACCTTTCTTCACCTGAAGAGGGAGGGAGGGAGGGAAGGAAGGAAGGAGGGAGAGATCTTGCTCTTTAAGCAAGCATTTTAAATGTCAGCCGTGAATCAGAAACCCTAGGCTGGTTGGTAGCATCTGTGCCTCCTGGTTTTACCAGGTAGGTTCAGCTGACCTTCCAGGTCCTCCAGGGGTTCATATAACCTGTGATAGGGCAAACATGGATGATTTAATCAAATCTGCCTGATGCACATACGTCCAACATACGTGTGCGTGTATAAACTTCACCCCCCATGTACAAACAGACAGAGCAACGCCCGCGTCTGACCCTCCAACCAGCCAGCCTTCCATGGGGCTGATAAAACACACTTGTGAGCTACCTCCTGACCAAGGGGGCCATAGTTTAAAGCAGATATCGAAGACCTGTAAATCCTGACGTAGAAAAGAATAAGCAGACTTTCAGCTCAGTGAATGCAGCAAAGCATGTGTGTTCTGAAACACAGTATTCCCATTTCTTTCCCCAGTCCCTTATATTATCCACTTTGTAGCTGTTATTAGTGTTAACCTTGTGAGCAAAGAAAAGAGACTTCGAAAAGAAACTCTGCAAAGGACGAAGACAATACACAGCATTTTTCTAGAGAACAAAAAGCACTGTCCAATGAACACAGAGGAGATGAGATGTCAGCGGTTAGTTTTAAGCTTTATTTCTGATCTAAAACCAAAGACCTCTTTATAGCCTGATAGAATTACAGACTTGAGTCTACCATTAATAGCATGCATGGCGCCAGTGTAATAAAAAATAGAAATTCATTGTCCAAGAATGATTTATGAAGTTCAGTAACTCATGTCAGAGTTTCCACAACATTGTGCTTCTCAAAAAATCTCAGGTCCGACTAACTAACAGTTCTCAGTTAGACATTGATCCTTTAATGAATGTATGCACTTTACTGATTTTATTTTGGCAATGTTACAAGCGTGGAAGTGAGAGAGAGAGAATATGTGCGGTAAAATATTCAGCAACATTTCTAATCTGCTTTGTACTTGGTATCTTTAAGATATTCATTTCATCTTTCCACCCGTCGGGACAAATAAATACCAGGGAACATGTAAACTTCTGAAAAAATGCACATTTTTTAATATTGAGATCAGCAGAATATGTAATAAATAGATGTGAAGAAGCGAAGGACCAGATTTAAGGATCATTTTAGCAATAGGCTTTATTTCAGATCCGTAACCATGAATTAAAATAATGCATACAAAATATTAATTAGCCCATTTTTGACCATTTGTGTCTCTGCAGCGCTACATGAAGTGAGCTTGCTCACTTTTTTTTTTTTTAAACCATGTGCATTTAGTTTTAATGGTTCAGCTCTTCTTCAGTCATCAATAGGGAGCCTTGTTACCATGGTGACAGACAGATGGATTAATGCGATATTTAGAGAGATACAGTAGTGCCAAATTTTGATATATACAGTAAGCACTAATGTACTGCATACACAAGAGGGTATGCATGCAGAAAATCTCAGGAACAGTCTTCCATATGGACAGAGAGTGCCTTGACACAAAATTCCCATTATCTTCTGACAGAAAGCGGCCGTCTATCTCCCACTTTATGCCCTTGAAAAATACCCTGGTGGAGTCACGGACTGTTGCTCTAGAAACTTAAAACGAATCTCTAATGAGGCCTGTTGGAAAGGGCCGCTGTCAACAACTAACGTGTCAGCTACACGTTATTAGGCCATGAAGCTACCGGTCATCTTAGAATGATTATCTGTAATCCACTTCTTGAAATACAGTCCGATACCTTCAGCTGAGACCTTTAAATTTGTCTGTTTACTTTATTTATCGCAGATCTCACTAATTAGAAAGAAACACGACGTATACAAAAATCATTGGATTTTTTGCAGAGCACAGACAGATTGCACGTCGAGTAATTCTTCTTAAAATGTTCACACTTCCTTCTCTTTCAGACCTTAATGACCCACACCTTCCTTGCCCATCTCACTCCCTTCCCTAGAGCTGATAATGAGCTTTCCTGTTTTCAACGTATTAGCTTAATGGTTTATGTCTTGCAAAAATCCTCAGATGGAGATGAAATTAATACAGGAGGACAATGTGTGACAGTTACGCTATGAATCCCTGTAATTTAGACTGTGAATCCCCCATGCTCGTAGAACTAAGATATTGCATAATTTTATTTTATATTTTATTTTGCTTTATTCTCTGTGCAATGTTTGGATCGCTCTATCATTGCCGAATACTTTCACTGCAGAAACCTATGATAAGCTGCTAAATTGACTGAAAAATCATGTATTTTTAAAAGACAATTTGACCTGCCAACTGAAATTCTAGCACAAACTTGGTCCTCTTAGAAATACTCTAAATGTGAAATCAGAAGTACTTTATCCAGATCACACTATTAATTTATGTTACAAGAATAATTTAATTAGAAATGTTTTCCATCCATCTACACAAAGTGGTAATTATCATTCATCAGGAGCCTAGTATTCAGCTCTCCTTCCAGGCCTTTTTTAATTGTAATATTAAACTATAGCAATTAAGCTCTGTGAATGACCGCAAAAAGGGCCTTTGGATATAATTGCACTGAAGACAATTAGAAGTATACCTCTTATATTCGTGCCAATTAATTTTACCATTGGCTTTCTCAGCAGGTGACGCACCATACATGAGTCAAGCTTACCCTGGCCCCACGAGAAAAGAAATGCTAGTTCTATTTCTTTCCTCTGCCAGGTGCTCTGACGAATGGGCCACTGCCACAGGTCCCCAAACCAGAGTCGTTGGCCAACACAAGGACAGCCAGTGGCACAGGGCACGCACAGCAGCCCTCCCGCAGCCCACCCAACACAGCAGCCTCTGAACATGGCACCTGAGGGACTTCTGCTGCCCACTGGAGCCCCAAGCCAGCAGCATGTCCCAACACCATGGTGCAGGGTGTTGCTAAAGCCAGATGCAAACGAGCCAAGCTTGAAGTTACACTTGCCCACTAATTTGCAGGGGAGTCTACCCACATATCCCAAGTCACTCAGGCTGGAGGGGAACTCAGGAGGTCTCAGTCCAACCTCCTCTGCAAAGCAGGCTCAGCTGTGAGCTCAGATCAGTTCACTCAGGGCTTTATCCTCTTTAAAATCTCCTCAAAAGGAGACTGCACAACCTCTCCGGCCAACCTGATCTGAGCCTGGCCATCCTCACAGGGACCTGTTTGAGCTATGGACAAAGAAGTCATCTCCTGGAGCCCTGTGGAAACACACAGGATGGACTGTCACCAAGAGGCCTCCTGTGTCCTAACAACCATAATTTTGGAAGCTTCCAATTCCAGCTATATGAGCCAGGAACAGATTTTCCCTATAGAAAATCCTGCTTCCAGGCTGTCACCGAGCAGACCTGGTCAGCTGGTCAATCTAACCAGTGGTGCAGGTCCACTGCTGCTACCTCAGGTAGCAGTATCTAGGGAGAGTGGCTGAGCTTCAAGTACCAGGCCATGCTCTACTGACACTATGGAAATGATAATTAGTTTTTGCTGTTTCTTTCTTCCTAATTCTTTTTTAAGTCAGAAATACATTTTTTCTTGACTATGTTAAAGATTTTTCTAATATGGTACAGCAAAGTAACTATTAAAAGTTGATAGAGTACTCTTCTATAGTGAAATACATACTGAGAACATTAAAGACACGGTATCCAGTAAAAAAGAAAAATGGTCATAAACATATTTGCTAAGTCTCTAAAGACAGCGGTAATACCACAGGAATTGTGAAGAGATCTATGATTTGCCTTTCTAATTAATGTGGGCAGAGACAAAGAGATATGGCCATATTTTACTTGTGAAGAGACAGTACCTTAAACATTAAGCAGGTAATAAAACATATAATTTAGTAAAGAACAAACACAGAAAACAAGTAGATATACGCATATGCAAGAAGACCCTCTGTAAGTGTCCTCGTCTCTGCAGTCCCATGTAAATGCCGTCCACGGCATATGACAGCCTTGGTATGTGTTACCAACAGCTCTGAAATTTGTAGTGCGCCTCTGACCTGCCATAATGTCATCATCCACGAGTGCTAATTTGGGATTTATAACTGAAACTCTGGCCATACTGCCAATGGGACTTTTGCCATTTACTGAAATGCAGCCAGGCTCTGGCCATAAAAAGCAATGCCGCTGTGGTGTCAGTGCAGCATGCCGGCACACTCAGTCTTGTCCGAAGTAACACCTGATGTGCCCTGCTGAATAAACAAATGTAAAAGTGAAATTAAAAAAGAAGTGTTTCATATTCTGCAGAAATAAGCTTCAGCTTAGAAAGGCAGCTCTGGGGCTGCGGGAGTGACTGGGAATCTGGAGATCCAGCCTCTCAGCTCCTGCTTTTGCTGGAGAACTACAGCAGAACTTTGTGCAAACTGACTAATTGCCTCATCTTCTCCAAATGGGAAAACACCCCTCCCAGAAACATGTGAAGCTAGCTCAACCGATATTTTTAAAGTATCTTTTCATTCTCCAATGCAAGGCTCTTCTAGTAATTGTTCTTGCATTTGAAAAATGAGTGCTGACTTTGTCATTATTTCTGTGGTTGAAGTCTATAAATCATTATTCAGTGACCAGTTTCTTGCTGCGCCATGAGACAAGAGACCCGAGGACTTAGGTCTCAACAGGGGAATTTCAGCCACCAGCTTTTTAAGAGATGCACAACAATAACCAGCTTACTGTAAAAACAGAGGTTTCTGCAGAAACCCAATCATAGCTGCAGAACGCTTTAATTTCTTGTCCAATCAACCAGAAAATTGTTTGGAAATACGTAACTGGTTTCTTCATGCCCTTGCCTGTACACAGCACTGAGGCTGCACGGTCCTTTCAGGAATATCAAAGCTGCCATAAATACAGGAAATGACCCCAGCGAGGCAGGCAGAGAGCAAAGCTCAGCTCTCCTGAGAGCCTGAGAGTGGCTCAACTGCTGCAGTTTCTCGCTTTCCAAAACCAGTGTTTGGCTCCTTCCCATATTCTTTTACATAATCCAGTTCTGTTACCGAACATGTCAGTTTAACCAGCATTCATATCACCCTCCTCTAGGTTTTGAACTGGATTTTGAAACCCCAAGCAGGATTCTGTGCCTCAGCTGCCAACTGTTTTTTGCAGTGGCACTCAAGACTGTTTTGGATATATAAAATCCAAAACAAAAATCAGTTAGACAATTTAGTGAATATATCAAATTACTGCATTTATTATGTCTCAGTCAGCTTATAAATTAGCTGCTTCTCCTCTGAAGACCTAAATTGCAAGCTTGGTCCTCAAGTGAAACGCCTTCAGTGGAGATGGCCAAGTATCATGGTACAGTCCCACACAGAAAAGGAAGGGGAGCAGGCCAGATGGATATATTTCATAGTATTATGTTAAGAAGTTTAACCACTGTGCTTTTATTTCTTGATAGACCTGCTTATTGAAAGAAATACCATGCGTTTGCAAAGATTATAAAAATCTCTTAGGGAATTTATTTATGCAAACTTGTTTCTTTTGTACATTTCTTAAATTTCTTTACTTCCTTGTGCTCATTTATACTCTTTCCACAGTTGCCCCTCACCAATACTATACAATTTTATGAACTTCCATGAGGGAGGCACAGTTACTAATTTTTCATTAAAACCCAGCAGTCGATGTAAAAATCCTAACCGTAACTTCAGAATCACAGGCGAAGATTTATATGTACTTTGAAGGTGAAAACTTTGGTTCTCTCTCGCTGCCTGCTTTTGGCTCACAAAATTTTTTGTAATAAACCAGGAAGCCCACCATACACAATTGCTTCTCTGTGAAACTCAGGGCCTCCTGGCTATTGCAAACCTCGACAGAAAGTAAACATGCTTGAACCTGCTCCTGCAATTACTGTTCCTTTGTCCAAATCCAAAGCTATGAGAGCTCAGACCTGTGATCAAATTAAATTAGTAACACTAATGTACTTTTCAACTCTGCTATCACCTTTATAGCCTACTTATTTGCATATACATTTTCATGCCCTCATTTTATGAAGATTTGGCTATTTGATACTACAATCATTAAAATCTGTCTTTCAAACAAAAATGCGTTGCTTGTAGAAAAAGCTAAAGGAATTTCAGAAAAAGATAACCGATTAATTCTGAGTAGCTATATGTACGTCGATCAGTACACTTGCATGTGTACCCTAACGGTGACAGAGGAGGAATAATGACAGCAAATGCACAGCTCTTGGGTGAAGTATACATAAAAGGAGAGAAAGCATTACATTATATTTGATTATGTAACAAGAGATTAGTACTGTAAGCTAAATAGGCACAATTCTGCTGAACATCTTTCTTTTATTTAAAGCAGGACAATTTATTTTACAACACTAAGAATTTTAAGTTATTCAGTAAGACAGAGTGGATTTCATGGGTTTTATGCCCTACTTTAAGCCTCTGTGAATGATGAATAGAGACAGATCTTATCTGATTCCCTTAAAGATAGATTCTTGGCATTGTTCAAACCAGGATTAAATAACATCATTATACCTTTACTCTTCTCTTTTCTCCTAGTTCTGGAGAAGGTTTGAAAGAAAGTGATGTCTTGATTGATGCGAAATAAAAAAACTATCCTGAGAAGAAAATCTAGGATTTTATCATCAAAGACACAATAACCAGGTTATTATCTCTCACAATTCAAGGATTCTTCTATGCAATGGTGATCTTGACACAATTTACACGCAAAATGACATGCATGCTGCTGTTTTATGCAGTTTTATGCATATGAGTAACATTTAAATACTTTATATAATCATACACACTTCAGCATGAAGATAAAATAAAAAGTATTTTCCTCTTTTAATACTGTTACTGTGCAGTTTTTCTAAGACCTCCTTTTCTAAGCTTTTCCAGGAGGTTTTATTAGTATTTGTGGCAAAGTCCAATGCTATCCCACAACACACACACGATTTGGGGGTGCTTTTTCCAAAGGGAAGAAGACTAGAAGTCATTTAGGTGCTGTCCAGAATACAAAATGGAGTTAGTAATGATAGGTCAGCTATACAGCAGTGGTAATGCCTGCTTCTTTTGCAATGGCTGCTTCTTAACTGTGTAAAATTTTGTTTAACTGACACAGTACATGACTATTAGGAAATGCCTTTGGATTGTTTTTCAGAAGTACCATGAACAGGAAGTTTCCCAAAATACTAAATTTTTGCCTAGCAACCCAAGCCCCTATAATTAGACCCTTAGATACAGACTATAAATGATGATGAAAAGATACAAAGAAGGAAGCTGGGGAAGAAACACTTGTTTTGGATTTGTTTATATTCTTTGCTTGCTGTTAAAGCACGACTGTTATAAATAAAAATATACCTGCCCCTACTGAATGCTGTTAAGTTAGTATACTGTTTGGTAAAGGAACACATTCAATAGGGTGACAGAGAACTGTACAGCGATTTATATCCATAACCAACAGCAACTGAGAATTACTGTGGCACAGTCGTAAAAAAACCTAGAAACATATGGTTCTCGCAGTGTTGCTTTATGATTCCATCCAGACAGAATTTAGAGGTAAACGAAGAATTATTTACCTAACTTGGGAGAATGAGAATTTTGAACAAAAAGATGTGCTTTGGAGCAACACCGTACGTCAGGATAAGAGCTCAGGAAAATTAATGGGAAGTAAGAATTCATCTCAGTGTTATTTAGTAAAGTCCATGACATTATCTGTCCCACAGACTCAAAAAAAAACCAAACCAAAACCCAAAAAACCTTACAAGCCTACTACAAAAGACTTTATTTTTTAAAAGAGGCTTTGACAACCTGTGACAATTTTCCCCCTGCGCGGTCCGGGCTCTCGGGGTCAGCGGAGGCGCCTCACGCTACAGGCGGTTCCCGGGGCGGCCGGCAGCGCCACGCGACGACCGCGGCGGCCGAGGAAAAACCTCCGGCCTTCCACGGACCTGCTTCAACCGGGGCGCCGCCGCCGGCGCCCACCGTCCCAAGCCACCACCCGGCCTCGCAGGTGAGCCGCCGGTAAGCCAGGCCCCGCCGCCGCTCCCCTAGCCGGCCCACCCCGGCGGGTTGGCGGCCGCCCCCCGCCCGATGAGGAGGAGGAAGAGCGGCTGCGTGTCCCGGCCCCGCTCCGTTTCCTTCCGGGTTGCGTACCGCAGCCGCCGCCGCCTCCTCCTCCTCCTGCGCCCTGGGCCATGGGGGCGGCTGCCGGCGGGGACGCTCGGG